>CAOLHI010004106.1:0-133380 GCA_948474755.1 Ctenosaura bakeri | reverse complement strand
CTTCTTTTTTGCAAATAGAACAACATATCAGTTACAGAATGAGGTCACTTCCACAATATACTGTTATAGTGCTTTCATTCCACTTTCAACCTCCTATGGAGTCCTGGGGTTTTCAGTTTAAGGGAGGGGCATTTAGAATTCTAGGCCGGAGAGCTCTTTGGCTTCAGTAAACTACAAAGCCCAGAATTCCACAGGATGTTGAAAGTGGAACCATAGCACTATAACAGTGTAGTACAGAAATGGACTGAGACTTTGCTTTTTAGGACCAGATCTCCCACAGTCCCTTACCATTGGCTATGCTGGGTGTGGCTGATGGTTGTCATTCAAAACATCTAAGAGACCAAAAGTTTCTCACTCGTGATATAACTGAAGCTTGTGGAAGCCTGCATGATAGATTCTAATGAGCTGGGAAAGATTAATCAGTGATAGAAATAAATTGCTTTTGTAATCTTACCTGGCAGAAGCCTCAAGCAGTCATAAAGGATATTGTAGGCCATAGTGCTAAAGGGAGCTGGAAGGTGCAGTAAAATCAACAAGAAGGTATTCTTCTTGCCACTTACCGGATGAAATACAATACAATACAATCCAAAGCAGAAGAAGGTAGAAGGAAAGATGCAACATGCAGGAATACCTGCATTTGCACCAGTCACCTATGCTGTAGAAATATGGCTACACAGCACAACCTGCCTCTATAACCCAGGTATAGGAAATATAATTCCTCTTGTTCGAAGCCAGAAATTGCTGCCAGTTGTGCTATTTATACATGGAATGCTATCCAGCTACCTGGCTGCAGAAAAGAAGCATTGCTTACTTCTTTTTTTAATACTATCTCACAAACTATTAAGTATACAAATTGGCTGGCATCGTATTAGTGACATATGCCAGGGTAGTGTTGGCACATGTCTTTTTATGGGGTGGGTGGGTGTTGCAGACTCAAAATTCACCTTCTTCCCAGGCAGGGGGACTCAATACAGCCATGTAAGTGGCAAGGGGACAGTGGAAGCAGCAACAGAGCAGCTGCTTTTGTTCCTATAGCCAGCTGCACAACAATGACATCATTCCTCTGGTACCTCCTGGCAGTCCTGTTGAAGTCCTAGAGGTGACATCATTGCGAAGCACAAAAACAAAATAAACTCCATGCCTATTCCTGCTCTCACAGCTGGATCTCATCAGACAAGCTCTTTTAATATTGATAGCACTCACAAAACAGTCACTGAATCACTTTGTTATGTAGAAAATCATATACAGCCTGAATTCATTTTTCTGCTGTTTAAAAACTCTGTCCTGAAAAGTATGGAAACCCTAATAAATGGTGGGAGCTAAATCCAAAAATATTCTAAAGTTTGATTTATCACCTGAAACTTTAAGGCAGCATAGGGTCTTAAAGGGAAATGGCCGTGGCACAAGAAGACTGAATTACCAATATGAGCTTCCCCTTTAAACTGATTTTCATTTTCTAAGTAAGAAAGTATACAACTCTGGTAAAGAGGGATATTTACTTTTGGGGAAGTTGAAAGATTGTTAACTGAGGCTGAGGGTGAGGGTGACCATTCCTGGAAGGGAGTCTCAAAGCCTTGGAGAAGCCACTGAAAAGGCCATCTCTCATATTCTGTCCATAGTGGGACAGAAAGAAAAGCCTTGCTGCAGATCTCAAAAGACAGACAGGTCCATCTTTAGAGTGTGTGTGTGTGTGTGTGTGTGTGTGTGTGCCTATGCTAATATTCTAATTTGATTGTTAAAACAATTGTTGTGTTCATGATATGCCCTCCTACTATAGTGGTTTAATTACTATTATGAAAGCCAGCATGGTATAGTGGTTTGAGTGCTGGACAACAACCTTGGAGACCAGAGTTCGATTCCCACTTGCAATGGAAAACTGCTGGGTGACCTTGGTCACATCACACGCTCTCAGCCCCAGAAAACCCTGTGATCCGTTTGTCTTATGGTGGTCATACGATGGAAATGACTTTAAGGCACAAAACAACAAAAAATTTCAAAATAATAACAGGAAAAAGAAGAAGAGGAAGAAGAATGAGGATCTCCTATGCCATTTATTTTAAGGAACCAGTACATTCCTTTTGGCAAGCAGACCCTTCTATGGCTATCTTTTAAAAGAATTCTGCCTGTATATGAGCTCCTGGATTAGAGCCAGAGTCTTTCTACAGCATCTCTTTCTCCCAAAAGGAGAACTGGTGTTCTTCCCATTATAACATCCTTTTTTTAGATCTTTTAAAAGACTGTACATACACTTTAATCTTCTTTTTTTCTTCTGGCTAACCATATTCAGTTAATTCCAACCCTACTTTCTAGAACTGGAATTAGTAACCGGTGATCATTCTCACAGTATTCCTCTGAGAAAAGAGATCATGAAAGCCACTTAGAGGATGAGAAAGCCATAGGCAATTAGTGGTAAAATACCCCAAAGCAGTTTCTAATTCAAATATACAGTTGTTGTGTTCCATCAAACGCGGCTCATGTTAGTCGAGTGCTGCTGAGGTTTGTGTACAACAATTTGAGACATACTAAGATTGATGATACGTGCCTATTTACTTAAATGCAAATTGATCATTTGAAATGTGTTCATCGAAAGTTAACACCTAACATATGCAATGCAAACATGAGGCTAATTATATTTGCTGTTTGTATTTTTCTAGGGATCAATTTTCTTTGCAGAGACATATACATAAAGACCTTCCACTTTCTCATTAACTTCTCCAGTTGGGAAGCCGGTGTGGAGGTTGCAATTCACAAATATTGGGCTGGATCCAGACCTAGAGTACACTCAATGAAATCAACAAGACTTAATTTATTCATGAGTACATTTAGGCTTATGTTCTCATTGATTTCAATATGTCTTCTCCAGGACTACGTCTGGATCTAACCCCATCTTATGCAGTTACTGGAGAGTAGACTCTCCCTCTGCCAATAAATGTGCAAAATAGTTTTAAAATATCTATATCTATAACCAGAAATAAGTTTTACATGATGAAACTTTATGACTCTGATTCAACTGTAGCTGCAGGCAACTAGTCATCATGAATAACAATGGATGGTTCAAGATGTACATCAATCATATCAAAAAACACTTCAAACCAATTCAGTAGGCCTCGGAGGATCTTCAGAAACAACAGATAAGGAGAGATATCCAGAGCTGTTACTAATGTGCATCAAATGTTGCTTAAGTACATAGATTTTTCCCCCAGTATAAGTATAAAAACATGTGTCTGATACACAGCTGAGGCTGGACGGGCTTCAAAATGTATCTAGACACTTGGCAGGTTACTTAACAATTGACTTAACAGTTGATAAGAGAGATAGATATCTTTTCCCTCAAAGATCTTTGTTGCTATTGTGTGCTGTCAAGTCTTTTCCAACTTATGATGACCCTAAGGAAAACCTATCATGGGGTTTTCTTGGCAAGACTTATTCAGGGAATATTTGTCTTGCCTTCCTTTGAGGATGAGAGAGTTTGACTTGTTCAAGGCCACCCAGTGTGTTCTACAGCCAAGCAGGGACTTGAACCCTGGCCTCTAGAGTCATAGTCCATTGCTCAAACCACTATATCACACTGGCTCACAAAGGTCTTTAGGCAACTGTAAAAGAAAATGCTGTCCTTCACCACCTTGACCCTTGTGTCTCATCCAGGTAGTCCTATTCAGGAAGCTCAACTTAGCAGACATCTTTTTCGTCCTCGATAGTTTAATCATTCCCTGAGGTCCTGCATAGTCCACATCCTTTGGACCATGATCTCAGTACCTTACTTTTCTAAAATCTAGTGTCTCGAACCTTACCTATCTAGAAAATCAATAACTTCTTCCAGTTTTGTTCTTACTACTCTGTCACAGTATCAATGTCAAGGGGCTAAAGTAATCAGAAGTGTAAAGAAAACAGAGTTTTCAGGGTCAAGGTGCTGGAATTTTTTACATCTCAGAGATGATGGCATCATATGCCAACCTTATCACATTTTTCTGTTATTTGTGGACTTAATAGAAAAATCCTTTTTCTAACACAAAGTATGTTGAGGTAGCTTATCTAATAAATAAAAGTCAAAGCTTGTTTGTCTGTGTCAGGTGAAGACCTCATATGATTGGCTGCCTAAGAAGATTCTGTGTAATCCTGGGGTTGGCAGTTCAGGGAGGGGCCTTTAAAATTCTCAGCCAGAGAGCTCAGACCAGTTGCTATGGAGACAAGGTTGAGCAGCAAGAAGGAGGGCAGAGTATTCCCTCAGGAACCCAACCTCTGTATGTTAATAACTCTGAATACAGATTGGACTGGTGACTATGGGGAAAAGTTATAGGTACTGGACAAGGCAGTTTGGGGAATTAGAGACACAGGATCTTAATTCTGTGTATTTCAATCGCGTCTAATTCCTAAAGTAAGGTAAGGTGATTCCTAAGATGTTTCTAACAAGCATTACCTATGAGATAATAAAATCTCAGGCAACACTGGGTATATATGCTAGTTATTTAATAAATTTAAATGTGTCACTATGTTAGGAAATGTTAGTGCCTTCAGTCCTTAACCATCATATATTTTTGAAGTTTGAACTCAGGGAAGTCATAGAGTAATATGGCTGCTCATTTTTCATTGTAGAAAAAATACCCCCCTATAGCCATGGGGTACACATAGCCCTTCCTCAAGGTGTGTTATGTGTGATTCATGACGCAATTATAGAATTGGAAGGAACTTCAAGGACCATCTAGTCCATCCTCTAGCTATGCAAGAATAAACAGCTAAAGCACACCTAAGAGATAGCCATCAGACCTCTGTTTAAAGACCTACAAACAATGAGAGCCCATCATCCGGTAAGACAGTCTATTCTACTGTCAAAAAACTCATATCAGCCAGATGTTCCTCCTACCAGTTAGATGCAATCTCTTTCATTACAATTTCAATCCACTGGTTCACTTTCCAGTCTCTGGAGCAGTACAAAACAAGCTCACTCCATCTTCTATATGACATCCCCACAGATATTTAAAAATTGCTGTCATATCATCTCTCCATATTCTCTTCCCCAAGCTAAATATGCTGAGTTCCTCAAGCCTTTCCTCATAGGACTTGGTTTTCACACCTGTTACCTGCTGCTCTCCTCTGGATATCTTCCAGCTTGTCAATATCCTTCTTGAACTATAATACTCAAACTGGACACAATATTCCTGGTGAGATCTGACCAAAGCAGAATAGAGTGGTATTATTACATCCTTCAAAGCAGACATTAAGTCTGTTGCCCAGAAGGCATACCTAAAGATCCCAGCAGCTGTGGCTTCATCCTGATGGGGCAGGCACAATATGCCCATATATTACACCTATATAACACTGCTTTGGTGTGTCACACTAATAGCTACTCCCGCCAGTATACAAGTGGATACTTTCACTATAATATTTTCACCCATTTCCACACAACATTGCTATATCGCAACAGCATTGGGTTGTTTCCAGTCCAGGAGTCATGCTACCGCACAATGGCATCACTATCCAGCTGCTATCCCATCCCCAAGTGTTGCCAAACAGCCTTATTCTATTTCCAGAAAAAAGTCCATTAAGAGCCTCCTTTAGCACTTTGATCTCATCAGCTGGCTCAGTGCAGTACCATAATAGCACTTGCTAGCACTTCCTGTCCTCCTGGGCTGTGGGAGTGCCCAGCTTGTCCCTCCTTCAGTGACTCCCATGGCATGGTAACTTCAAAATCTATCACCTTTCTGTGCTTATTTTAAATATATCTTTTGAATTAAAACTTTTTATTTTTTTAAATACATTTTTAAGCATTATAGCACAAAAGTGCAATAGCATACCGGTGTGTTGTGTCATACCGTTACAACATTGCTGCGCTAATACAGTCCCCTCCCCCTCCAAAAAAAAGAGACAGAGAGAGACCAATCAGGGTGAAGGTGGGGCAAGGGAGTGCCCACGGATGCTGTAATGGAGAAATAACACTAGTGGCAATACCACTACTCATGCACTTAAGGCCGCGGAAGAGAGAGTTCCTCACCCAACAGCACTGCACAAATGGCAATGCTGAGATTGTAATGGTACAATGCACTAATGGTGTATAGTGAGGAAATGGCCTAAAGGGGGGGGGAAGGTTTCCTAACAAATCAACATATGAACAAAAGAATGTAAGATGAACCACGGTAGCTCAGAATAAAAGCCAACTGAGTCCAGCATTCTCTTTATACACTGGCCAACTAGATGCCTATAGGAAGTCCACAAGCAAAATATGCATGAAGCAGTACCTTCATGCTTATGTTTGCCAGCAAGAGGTCTACAGAGGTGTATTTTCAGGTGGATACTCCTTGGCAAACCTGGCTTTGCTACCCCGTATGCACTGCGAAATAACTCTGATCTAAGGCTGTAAGGCACTATAGAAATAGAAGAACTCACTGAATTCTTCCCAAAGTGACTCATTCTTTTGGAAACAAGTCTGAGGATGCTGCCTTTCATTTTTATTTTAGAAGCTTGCTTGGCTCTTCTCACGCCAGGACCTCAGCCTGTCACTCTATACAACTAAATTTTCTAAGTGTGTTTTTAAAATGCCAAATACTCTGGACAGTGACGGACAGCTGCGGTGTTTACTTTGCATTTTGGCAGGAATCCAGCACTGCAATAGTCTGGCTGTGTGGAATTGTAAATACACTATAATGAACTACTGCAGCCATTTCAAACTGACAAGTACAACGAGAATGATCATTGATCTAATTTTTCCCCATGAAGACCTATTCCAACCAGATATGCAAAGCTACATGTTTTATCTGCTTTCAGCATCATTTTGGAATTAGAAACATCAAACATCTAAACAATCTAACACCGAGTGACTACAAGGCCCCAAAAGTAAAGCAAAAAGGGAGTGTGTTATCAATACACAAAACCTTTAACAAAGAGGTCTGAGTTTGTCTTTCCTATGGTCCTTAGATAAATTGATGAGAGGCATCAAAATAAAACGGGAAATAGCAGAGATAGAGACACATTGTTACCAGTACAAAAACTTTTAATGATAATCATAAGGGTCATCATTCCACAGCACATGATTAAATGTAAACGCATAGGTAAAAATCTTCAATGTGTTTCCTGAAAATGCTCCCTGTTGAATAACCTGAGAATAAGCTCTGCTGTGGGCTGTATGTCTGAGTCAACATCTATAGAGAGAGCCAGTGTAGTTATAATGGTTTGAGCATTCAACTACAACCCTGGAGACCAGGGTTTGATTCGCTGCTCAGCAACAGAAACCCACTGGGTGATCTTGGGCATGTCACACATTTGCAGCCAATGATGTATTTAAGTCTTTTATTCCAAGCCTCAAGTCAAGTCTCAAGTCTCTACCCTCAAGTCTCAAGTCCTTGAAGATACTTTCAAGTCAAGTCTTATGTCTGGGAGCCAACTTTATACCCCAATCTATACTCCAGAATTTCTGGACAGTTGAATAAAGTCAGTTTTAACAATCTAAGCAAAGTGGCCCTCTACATTTGCAGGTTTGCCATCTGCAGCTTCAGAGGTAAGGAATAGGATCTTCTTACCTTCTCACTTTCCTGAAGCTGGAGGCGTTTGTGCCAATGGCCATAAAAGAGTCTGCAGCTTTGGAAGCAGGGAATAGGATCCTTCTTACTAACCATTTCTGAAGCTAGAGGATTTTTCAGAAGTAGGGAGTAGGATCCTTCTTACTCCCCATTACTGATGCTTCAAAAGCTGTAGAAGAAAAGATCCTTCCTCCTCAAGCCTAACACACTTCTGTCCTCTGAGAAACATGTCCTATGCTTTGTGGACAAGTGTTGCCTTCTGCTCTTAGGAAAAGTTTTATGCAGCAGGGACAGGTTGATGAGCAGACCTCAAGCCCACTGCCTAATCTATTTGCTGTTCCCCCTGAGAAATATGCCCATACTGTGGGCTTGAGAGAGAATGCCATGTGACTAGTAGGCAAAAAGAGATGGAGGCATTGTTCAAAGTTGTAAGTTTTTTGGATGAATGTGTTATGTTACTGAACCAAGGGCAGCAAGCAATCACTGAAAATATACAAGTCTCAAGTCAAGTTGAGTCAGTGCATCTTTGCTGCCGAGTTGAGTCTGAGTCGAGTCACTGAGGAGACTTAAGTTGGACTTGAGTCTGAGTCAGTCAACTCAAGTCTACATCACTGCTTGCAGCCCCCAGAAAACTCTGATAGGTTCACGTTAGGGTTGCCATAATTCAGAAACAACGGCCATTTCCACACTAGGCTGTTAGAGCACTATGATTCCACTTTCACTGGCCGCTCCCAAAACTGCAAACCCCAGGATTCCATAGAATGTTGAAAGTGCAATCATAGCACTCTAACAGCCTGGTGTGGATATGGCCAACTTGAAGGCATACAAAAGTAACAAACCTTTATAGGATTGTCCTATTAATTCTGATGTTAGAATCTTGCAGCCTGCCAGATGTTGGACTGAATCCCAACATTCCTCACTACTGGATGTGCTGGCTGGGGCTGCTGGAATTTGCAGTCCACTGAGTCCTGGAAAGTCTTCTTATTCTCATTGCTTGGGTTCTTTTTATTTAGACATAATGCTATAAAATCTTCCTGTGACAGAGCAGGCAAAAACAGATTCTGAGGGAAGGAGTGGCTTTTTATTGTAGGAAACATGTATTAGAGATCATACAATTTGCAGAACACCTTTCTTGTTTATCAGTAAATATGATTGGTCTCATTAGAAATAGGGGGGGGGAACAATCACAAAGATGATAGAAATAACCAGCTCACTCACACTCCTCTAACCTAGCTCATCCATAACTGGAAAAGAAAAAAAACCCATAAACATCAGAAGGTTACCAGACCAAATCACCATACAGACTGAGAAGAAAATGCTGAAAGAGAAATCAAATGTGATGGCTGACAGCTCTGACTGGATTGCCAGGTGGGATTGTTTTGTTTTATTTTAAAGTAGCCATGGAGACTCATGATTTGGACTGGAGCAGTAGCACTGGGGGAAGAGATGTTTAACCCCTTCATCTTCCCAACTGAATGGTCAAAATTGTGCAAGCACACACAACAAACTGACTTGAATCTGGTTTTTTCCCCCCTGTGGTTCTACTTCCTCTGTTGAGAAATCATGGGTGAGATGGTTACAGTGACATACCCCTTAACCTTTCACAGATGAAAACTGGGAGATGCATGGCCAAGCGACATCAGACTGTGGTCAAGATGGTAACAAGTTATTAAGGAGGAAGAACACACAAGCTGTGAGTCTGGTTTTGCCTGAGCTTGCTGGGAAGGACAATATGTCACCCTTCCTTTCCTCTCCCTCACCCAATGAGTCCAAAATACTTTTGCACTCTGAACTACGATTGCAGTAATTGAAGAAACTTGAAGACTAAGAGGAATAGTGGGAAGAGAAGAAAGGAACTGGAACATTTTAAAAACAACTGGAAAGGTGTGATGTGTGCAAATCAGTGACTGGGAGGCAAGTGGTTACTGAGTATCACCCAGTTGGAATCACATACTGTAAATGAAAGCAACAAGAGTTGTTTTTCTAAACCAGCCATTCCCAACTTTTTTTGGCCACAGGCCTCTTAGGACAGGTAGGAAATCATTATGGCTACAAGAATGCTTGATTGAATATGTTGACCCAGCACAGTCTGATTCACAGCTAACTCTAAAGTGAGGCTGTGCAAGAAACCCTACATGGCTGCTACGGGGTGTGAAATCTATTACAAAACCTTCAACTTTTGTGAATTTTAGCTCTTTAATCAAGAAGTGGGAGGAGCTAAAGTAATTAATTTACTATGTATGCTGAATTCAAACAGCATGTTGGAAAGATATTATAAACAGGAGAGAAACTATTGACTCCAGTTGAGATTGCTGCTTGGAAATTTGGTTGGTTCAGTTATCAGAGTCCTTATAAACCCTTGGGTCTCCCCTTCTCACAGTTTTCAATCTGTGACCCCCTCCCCAAATGTTCCAGGGCCCCATTGGGAGCCACATGGCCACTGTTGAGAATGGTTCCAGCTAGACTTCTGTGGAAGCGCATTCAAGATTTCACAAAAGAGAATGTCATTGTGCACACTGGATACTTCCTTTTTGCAATAACCCTAAAAGGATGTGTGCTAATGTAATAAGTATGTCATCATCAATGGCTGGCTTTCTGTTAAAGACTTACACATGTATAAGTCCCCTTTTTGGACAAGTTTAGACAGTTATTCACTTGCCCTTGGACTCTATCCTTAAACTTCCACCATAATTGTCAAACCCCTGGAGCAGTGTCTGATGCTCCTTCTTACCAGGGGAGAACTCTCATTTCTCTCCCACAAGGAGCTGACACCAGCTGCTTTTCTGCGGTATGAATCACCTCCTCTTCCCTCCCTTTCCCAATGATAAGCAACATCAGCAAGGACCCTTCCTAAATTTCACAGCTCCAAGGCAGTGAAAGGATATAGAAACACATGTGTGGGCCTATGCACACTTGTAAGATCTCTGTCAGTATGTGTCACCAATGGGATTCAGTGAATATTTGCTATAATTATGTCAAAGCCACAGTGCTCCAGGCATTCTCTGTGGCTATCTCACCTATCATGCCTTACTTTGAGGAAAGGTCATGTCCTCAGAGTAAGGAATCAAGTGGTAAGGTGACAGCAAAAGTATTTTTAGGGGAGATGAAAAGGAGGAGGGGAAAGCAGTAGCTGGTTCACCAGTCTCGCTTAGCACACATTGTCTTGAACAAGACTTGATGCAATAAGGGAGTGTTTCTTTCTATGCTGTAGTTTAATCATCCATCCTTACAAATTGATGTGCATTGGTAACCTATATGAAAAAAAGATTTTAAAAATTAGAAAACTTTGACAAAACAGGCATGTTTACAGTAAGAATATTGCTGCACAGAAAAGGAACCAGGTTGAAGGAGAGGTCTATCTGTTATGGCCCTCTTTTTCTACAGTGAACAACTAGTTGTCCATGGAAAGCCCAGCAACAGGACATGAGAGCAATCATCCCTTCCCTTTCACGTTCCCCAGAAACTGACATAAAGAGGCACAGTGCCTCTGATACAGGAATTGAAATATAGCCAACCTGACTGATAAGTATTAATGGCTCTAACCTCCATGAATTGGTTCAATTGCCTTTTAAAACTATCCAAATTGACAACCATAACTATGTGTTGTGGTAGTGAAATCCACAGTTTAATTTTTATCTGTCCTGAATCTGCCACCACTTTGGTTCTGTTATTATGAAAGGAAGAAAGATTCTCCCTATCCCCTTTCTCCTCATCATGCACGATTTCACATATCTTTATGTCTTTCCTTACTTGTCAGTTTTCAAGATACACAGTTCCAAATCTTAGGGCCCTTTCGCATTACACTGTTATAGTGCTATTATTCCACTTTCAATATCCTGTGGAATTCTGGGGTTTGTAGTTTATTGAGACCCAAGAGCTCTCTGGCTGAGAATTCTAAATCCCCCTCCCTAAATTGCAAAGCCCAGGATTCCTGAGGATGTTGAAAGTGGAATAATAGCAGTATAACAGTGTAATGTGAAAAGCCCATTAGTCTCCAAGGTGCTGCAAGATCCCTTTGCATTCTTACTCAGACTGACATGACTATGGCTTTGAATTCTAGTCCCAAATCTTGTAAGCTTCCTTCAAAGGGACAATGCCATAGCTATGAAAATGACAGCTCAACTAATGTATGGCTCCACTAATGTATGGCTCCAGGAACAAGTCATTAACTGCCCCTTCCTGCAGCCTGACACCCTCCAAAAAAAAAAAAAATGGAAAAATTCAAAAGAGAAATGTATTTTAAGCATCTCCTGTTAAAGCCCATAATTTACTGAACAGCAATCACTCTTATTACAAATATACACAAATGCACAGGTGGTAGTTTGGAAAGCAAAGAACTCACTATCACAAAATGTATACACATATATGTTTAGAGGCCCCTCCAGCTGTTTGCAAATAAAATCCGCATGACTTATTCATCTTGCCTCTGGATCGAAACTGGCACAAAAGAGATTTTCTCCATCAGTTACTGTCCACAGGGAATTTGTGTGAGAGCGTGGAAGCACGTGACTGAGAAAGAGTTCAGCCTGTGCTAATGCAAAAAGTTGCCTCACTAGCAAAACAGCTGAATAGAAATTTGTCAGCATCTTCAGTAAAGTTTGTTTATACACACACACACACACACAAACCTACCTTTCCTCTCACAATCAAGAACTATCTCTTTTCCCAAGTCTAATTAATAGCTGTTATTTTTGTTTTCTCAAAGTGTGAAAAACAAGAGCAGTAACACACAAGCATCACGGTCAGATTTCCCACATTGCACAACAATATCTTCAGGCATGTGGCATGAAATGTTCAATTCTGGCCTCTTGTCGGATGAAATATAATAAAAGAACTGTAAAGATGCCAGCTTACCTGTTCAAGCAGGGATGGGCTACTGACTGACGCAGAGGGCCTATCTAGTCTTTCTTTACTCAGGTCTTTTTGACACACTGCATCACAGAAGACTCTGAGATATATTAATACATAGCAACCAACCAACAGCTTTGTTCCCAGTTGGCCAACACCTCTGGAAAAAGATGCCAAGGGGTTCTGGGAAACTCCTTTTCATTTAATGTAAGGGTATAGGGTGGTTTTTTTCAGCTATACTCTGAGCTGAAAGAAGTTGGCCATCCTGACTCTAGAGCAGTAGTACTCAAACTTTGGTCCTCCAGATGTTTCAGACTTCAATTTCCAGAATGCTTTAATTTTGGCCAAGCTGGGTGGGGCTTCTGGGAGCTGAAGTCCAAAACACTTGAAGGATCAAACATTTGGGAACCACTGCTCTAGATTAAGGATGACATCTTTTGCATTTGGGTCAATGTATAAGGATAGCCAGCATGGTATAGTGGTTTGAGCATTGGACTATGACCCCAGAGACCAGAGTTTGATTCTTCTGCTTGACCATAGAAACCCACTGGGTGATCCTGGAAGCATCACACACTCTCAGCCCCAGAAAACTGCATGATAGGTTCGCCTTATGTTTGCCATAAGTCAGAAATGCCTTGAAAACACACCGCTATAACAACAAAGCATCTGAGGGCTTTATTGGGCACATAAGGGTTTAGGCATGGCAAGTGGCAAAGCTCCAGTGATGTATTTAAGTCTTTTACTCCAAGTCTCAAGTCAAATCTCAAGTCTCTACCTTCAAGTCTCAAGTCAAGTCTTAAGTCCTTGCAAGATGCTTTCAAGTCAAGTCTCAAGTCTGGGAGCCAACTTTATACCCCAACCTGTATTCCAGAATTGGACAGAGTCAAATAAAGTTAGTTTTAACAATTGAAGTGAGTTGTCCCTTTACTTTTGTGATTTTGTCATCTGCAGCTTTGGATTGGCGAATAGGATCCTTCTTACTTTCCATTTGCAAAACTAGAGGCTTTTTCAGAAATGGGGAATAGGATCTTTCTTATTCCCCATTGCTGAAGCTTCAAGAGCTTTAGAAGGAAGGTTCTTTCTTCCTAAATCCCATTGCCTATCACATTTTCTGTTTCCCTCTGAAGGCACAAGTCTTGCCTTCTACTCTTAGGAAAAGTTTTAGAAAGCTCTTCCTATATGTCTTGGGGACAGGCTGCTGAGCAGCCCTCAAGCCCACCTCAAGCCCATTGCCTGACCTGTTTGCTATTCCTTCTGAGAAATGTGTCCACACTTTGGGCTTGAGACAGATCATCATGTGACCAATAAGTTGTAAGGTTTCTGGATGAATGTGTTATGTTACGAACCAAGTGCAGCAAGTCAGTCACTACAAATATGCAAGTCTCAAGTCAAGTCAATGTGTCATTTTTGCCAAATCAAGCCCGAGTCGAGTCACTGAAGTGATTTAAGTCTGACTTGAGTCCAAGTCAATCGACTCAAGTCTACATCAGTGCAAAGCTCACTCCAGAATTTCAATGTAAAATCATGTGAGTCACAGCCGATGAGCTATGCGAGTAGTCTGCAGCAGTACAAAAGACACAATAGCCTTTCTTGCTGCAATGAGCTTAGAAACTCTAAGCCAGGGATGATAAACCTCTTCAGTTCCATGGATTGTTCATGCACTCCAATAAGCCTTAGAGGTCGAAAGCTTTCCCCACCCCAGAATGTATTTAAAAATCTGGGGGGCAGTCTTTTGTGCCAATTAGGAGGCACTAGGTGTGATTTCACTTACTTTTTCCACATTTTGATGTGATTTATATATCAAGGAGGATCCCTTTTGCCAAACCAGAAGTGTTGTTGATATTGTTAATTGTCATGAAGTTGACTTTGACTTACAGTGACTCTATGGATGAGAGACCTCCAGGGCACCCTGTCATCCACAGCCTGTCTCAGGTCTAGCAGACTCAAGGCTGTGGCTTCCTTGCTTAAGTCTATCTACCTGCACTGTAGTCTTCCTCTTTTCCCGCTGCCTTCCACCTTCCCAAGTATCATTGTCTTTTCTAGTGGGTCATGTCTTCTCATGATATGGCCAAAGTATGATAATCACAGTTTAGTCATCTTGGCTTACAGGGAGAATTCAGGCTTTATTCAAATTGGGAGGGGTTGCTAGTACACCAGAGGACAGGATCAAAATTCAAAATGACTTTGACAGATTGGAGAGCTGGGCCAAAGCTAACAAAATGAATTTCAATAGAGAGAAATGTAAGGTCCCAAACTTAGGCAGAAAGAATGAAATGCACAAATATAGGATTGGGAGACTCCTGGCTGGACAACAGTACATGTGAAAGGGATCTGGGAGTCTTAGTAGACCACAAGCTGAACATGAGTCAGCAGTATGATGCAGCAGCCAAGAAAGCCAACATGATTCTTGGTTGCATCAATAGGAGTATGGTGTCTAGATCAAGGGAGGTAATGGTATCACCCTGTTCTGCCTTGGTTAGACTTCATATGGAATACTGTGTCCAGTTCTGGGCACCTCAGTTCAAGAAGGATATTGACAAGCTCAAGCGTGTCCAGAGGAGGGCAACCAAAATGGTGAAGGGTCTGGAAGCCATGCCCTATGAAGAATGGCTTAGGGAGCTGGGGATGTTTAGTTTGCAGAAGAGAAGGTTAAAAGGGGACATGGTAATAGCTATGTTTAAATATTTGAAGGGAAGTCATGTTGAGGAGGGAGCGGGCTTGTTTTCCACTGCTCCAGAGACTAGGACAGGGAGCAATGGATTCAAGCTCCAGGAAAGGAGATTCCACTTGAACCTCAGGAAAAACTTCCTGATGGTCAGATCTGTCTGGCAGTGAAATATGCTGCCGCAGAGTGTGGTGGAGGCTGCATGCAGCAGAGGCTGCATGGCCATCTGTTGGGAGTGCTTTGATGTGGGTTCCTGCATAGCAGGGGCTGGACTGGATGGCCTCTGTGGTCTCCTCTAACTCTATGAGTCTATGATTCTATGCTCTTGGGCCCACTTCTTTATCCATTTGGTAATGCATGATATCTTCAGAATTCTCCTCCAGCACCAGCTTTCAAATGAACTGATTCTCTTCTTACCCCTTTTTCCCACTGTCCATGTTTCACAACCATACATGGAAACTGGAAATACAACAGCATGGGCAATCCTGACTTTGGTATTAATTGTATATTTACACTTGAAGATCTTATGTTCATAGCTTCCCTTCCAAGTCATAATCTTTTTCTGATTGCCCAGTTTATTCTTTGCCCATTCTTTAAGATCAATGAATTGAATATGAAATGGTTACAGATGGTGACCTAACAGAGATCTTTCACCAGTGCTCATGCAAAGACATATACAGGAAGATACTTGCATGCTGTTCTACTTTCATTAAACCTGGAATGATGATGCCATGTTGTGAGAGCAGATGAAAACTTCATGGAACCTTTCAGGAAATCAACCATAAGAGCTAAGCTGCTGTAGTCAAAAACAGGAGGGTGATATACTGGAGAGGGTCCAGATTGACCAGATCTTTTTTTTAAAAAAGAGAAGTCCTGCTGGGTTGCTGGGTTACTGGGTTGCAGCATTCATAAGGATGGTCGAGTGCATACCAACAGAATGAGAACAGAGCTTGAGCCTGCCTCTAGAGGAAATTAGTAAGTGTTATATCCAGAAGACTTGTTCTTAAGCACCAGAGCATCTGCAGAGTCACACTCCAGTCAGCAGGTTGAACGCCATGTCAGGCCCAGAGCACTCACAGGGAGTTCTCATTTATAGGCATTTGGAAAACATCTTGTATTCTGATCTCTTCCACCACATGTTTCACAGGCCATGTAATGGTGGCATTAGTATTTTTCTCAGCAGCATACTATCCTATAGGATTAAAAGTATTCAAGACACCTCTCCCCTTGAAATATGCCATGTGCTATTAAAAAAGGAAGGTAACCTATCTCCAGCATCAGATTTTTTATTAAATCAGTCTAATGCCATATCCTCATCTATATGGATTTCCTTGGGGAAAACAAGCTGGATTAATAATGTGTAGAGGTGAAAACCAGATAGATAAACCAAGTCTTTTGGCAGCATTATTGCATAGTCTTTATAGTAGTTAGAAATCATCATGATTAGAAGAGACCTCCTGTGAAACACGGATCATTAGCTTAGTCCACAGCACTAATTATTTCCTTATTACCATATTTTTTCCCCACTGATTCATTAAACAGAAAAAATGTATCTGTGTGCACATTAAAAACTCTTAAAGGAAATAATACAAATGCTGAAGTTCATGAAAATGTTTAATTTAAAGGAAATATATCTGACTCTTCAATGTTTGAAACTCCCCCAAATAAACTTGCAACAGTTATCAACTCCTTTGAAAATTGGTACAATATTGATTAGATTATTAGTGTAGATTATCTACACTGGCATCTTTCACACTGGAACATCCATCCCTTGACGACTGCAACATCAAGTGCTGACTCCCATTCAACCCCCTCCCCAGCTTTTCAATGGAGTCTGTTCACATATGATGGAGAATAGAGATTTCACTGATCAGTGGATCCACCCAGGTTTTGAAGGTAACAACATATGAAAAATTTTACACCTAAACATAAAGCACCTTTTTGCCAAACAAAATTTTTATAATTCAGGTGGATTTTTTTCAAATTAAAAAAAAAAGACATCAGAGGTATTTCCCTACCCCTTTTCAGCACCTCCCATGCTACTTTGTTAGAGGTTTACATCCTATGGTCTGTAGCTGCAAGTGCAATAGACAGGGCACCAGGGAATGGAAGGGAGGAGCAGGAAAAGGAAATCAACAGCACATTGCTTCATGGTGCGTTGTGTACATGTGGGAACAAAGAAAACTGCAAAGTCAGTGTTATGGAGAGAAGGAGTGGACACACAGAGTGGGAAGAGAGATGAAAGATTAGTAAGGGAAGGATGGGGATAGAATCATAGAATCATAGAAATGTAGAGTTGGAAGAGACCAAACAGGCCATCCAGTCCAACCCCCTCCCATGCAGGAACACCCTCAAAGCACTCCCGACAGATGGCCATCCAGCCTGTGCTTAAAAACCTCCAAAGAAGGAGACTCCACTACACTCCGAGGTAGCATATTCCACTGCCGGACAGCCCTGACTGTCAGGAAGGTCTTCCTGAGGTTCAGGTGGAATCTCCTTTCCTGCAGCTTGAATCCATTGCTCCTTGTCCTGGTCTCTGGAGCAGCAGAAAACAAGCCCTCTCCTTCCTTTACGTGGCATCCCTTCAAATATTTAAATATGGCTATCATTTCCCCTCTTAACCTTCTCTTCTGCAAACTAAACATACCCAGCTCTCTAAGTCCATCCTCATAGGGCATGGATTCCAGACCTCTCATCATTTTGGTTGCCCTCCTCTGGACTTGCTCCAGCTTGACCATGTCCTTCTTGAGTTGGGGTGCCCAGAACTGGATGGAAGTGAATGAATAAAGAGAAAGGGGAAGGAGTTAAGGAAGAGAGACAGAGAGACCATTTCTGCACTACACTGTTATAGTGCTATTATTCCACTTTCAACATCCTATGGAATCCTGGGGTTTGCAGTTTAGGGAGGGGCCTTTAGAATTCTCAGCCAGATTGCTCTTGGGCTTCAGTTAAGTACAAACTGCAGAATTCCACAGGATGTTGAAAGTGGAATGATAGCACAATAACAGTGTAGTGCAGAAATGGCCAGAGAGAGAAAGAGGCTTACAAAGAGAAAAGGAAGGAAGGAAAGACATAAGTTCCAGAATGATCAGTCAGAAGAAAGATCTCCAAAACCACAACATGCAGTTACAGAGCTACTAAAACAAAAATAGGGGAAGTGTACAGAGAAGACCAGAGATGGGCAGTAATGACAACAGTGATAGCATCAAAAATATCTAAAAGGAGGAAGACTTTGAAACATGGTGAGCCATGTGTTGAATAATATGGCTGCTTAATTTTTCTGCTCGATAAGAATGCTAGTATATAAGAAATGCAATGAAATATATAAAAAAAACTTGTTCAAAATCATTTGAACAATGACTGCTTATAATTAGGATAGGTAGGCAATAGAATTAACTCTTGGTTAATCCTAGCTAAAGTAGATCTGTTGAACCAGTTATTGACTGGTGAGCCAAATCTCATTGATTAAATGGATCTACTCTTTTTAGAACAAATAGTAGGCCTCAGGCCAACAACTTTTCTTCCCAAGATATGATTGAATAATCACAGCAGCTAGAGAAAGAATGATCTGTTTAGATAATGCCTGGACAATAGAAATTTCAAAAGGTATGCAAAGGTAAAATAATGATTCTTTTGAAGCCTATCTAAAAGGATTATTTAGCCAGGACACATAAAATTCAGAGCTGACCTAATAAACTAGGCTTGTTCAGTTTAATTTGTTATGAATGTGATTTGAAGGTGATGTGTCTTTCTTTCCCATTATTTGTCAGGACTTCTATAGTTCTCTTTGTATTTGAAAGAATACATTCTGAGAAAAGGAAGGAAGTCATGGAGATCTTTAGAGGAAAAATGAGACAGACAGGGAGTTGAATAGCAGCAGAGTGGTGGCTTCTTCAGAAAAACAGTAAATAATGAACACCAATATCACTCTTGAACTGTCTATTTCTCCTAAATATTTTTTTGGAAGAATTATACTCTTTGGCTAATATCTATCAATCACAGAATCTTAAGAGATGGATGGCTCCACAAGGGCCATTTAATCTAACTCCCTGTTATGTAGGAATACACAACTAAAGCACTCCTGAGAGATGTCCATCCAGCCTGTGTTGGAAGACTCCCAAACAATGAGAGTCTGCCATCCTCCAAGGCAGTCTATTCCACTTTAAAACAGTTCTTACCATCAAAAAATTCTTCCTGATATTTAGGTGGAATATTTTTTCTTGTTATTTGAATTGTTTGGTTCACATTTAATCTCTGGAGTAGCAGAAGCAAGTGTGCTCCATCTTCTAATGACATCCATTCAACTATTTAGAGATAGCTATCATGTCACCTCTCAATCTTCTCTTCTCCAGGCTAAACTTACTCAGCTATCAAAGTCATTCCTCACCAGGCTTGGTTTCCAAGCTTTGATCATCTTGGTTACCCTTCTCTTGTTATGTTTTAGCTTGTTAATATTTTTCGTGAACTGTGGTACCCAGAACTGAATATAACATTCCAGGTGAGTTCTAACCAGGCCAGAATAGAGAGGCACTACTCCTTCTCTTGATCAGGAGACTCTTCCTGCTGATGCAACCTAGAATTGTATTGGCTGTTTTGGCTACCACATCACACTATTGCTTTGCTTGTGGTTTACTAAGACCTCAAGATTTGTTTCACATGTACTGCCTTCAAGTTATATGTCACCAGTCCTATATTTCTGTATTTCATCTTTTCTGCCTAGATATAGTACCTATTATTATATGATACTAGCGTATACACCCGGCGTTGCCCAGGATTTTATTTTCTCATAGGTAATACTTGTTAGAAAGATTTGAGATCCTGTGTCTCTAATTCCCCAAACTGTCTTATCCAGTAGCTGTACCTTTTCCCCATATTCCCCAATCCAATCTGTATTCAGAGGTGTTAACATACAGAGGTTGGGACTACACTGCCTTCCTCCTTGCTGCTAGGCCTCATGTCCATAGCAACCAACCAGGCCCAAGAGCTCTCTGGCTGAGAGAGCCCCTCCCTAAACTGCAAAGCAGCCTATCATATGAGGTCTTCACCTCACACAGCCAATCATATGAGGTCAGGTCTTTGCCTAACACAGACAAACTCACAAACTTTGACTTTTATATATTAGATTATATTATCCTTGTAGAAATTAAAATAGTATCTGTTATTAAGTGCCTGTTATTATATTAATTTATTATATTAATTATCGTAATTTAAATTATTTTTGTTAGTTTTGGTCCAGCTCTCCAATCTGTCAAGGTCATTTTGAATTCTGATCCTGTCCTCTGAGGTATTCTTTGCCTCCCTCTCATTTAGTGTCATCTGCAAATTGATAAACATGCCTTCCATTATCTAAGTTAGGAGATACCTCACAGTGGTGCATGTAGGGCTGCCATTTATCCCACAAAATGGGGAAAATCCCAAATTTAAGAGACAAAAAAAAAATCCTAGCTGGTTGTGACTGGTTGATGCAACATGTCCCAGGTTCCTCAAAGTGATGATGGCAGCAACACACTGGAAGGCATTTCATCTTGTGCTGAAGTCTCTGGGCTCTACTGTGCACATGTGCCAGAGAGCCCAGAAAGCAAGAAGGCAAGAGGAGAGGGACAAGGCAAGACAAGGGAAGATGCCAAGCCCAGGCTTTGTGTGGTGAGTGTAGCAAAGCTACTTGAGCCCAGGGTCAGACAGCACGGTGGAGCTTTGCTTCCAAGCAGCCATGAGAATAGAGGAGAGTCTCCTTTACTCTTGTGGCTGCTTGGAAGTGAAGCAGCAAGCGTCTCAGTGCTGCTTTAGGGGAAAACATGAAAGAAACACTATTTTCCTTGAGATAGTAGAGAGGGAATGGGCTTTCAAAAGAAGCATTTACTCTCTCTACTCTCTCCATGTTCCTTCAGAGGGAAACAGCATTCTTTCATGCTTTCTCCCAAAGCAGCACAGAGACCCTTACTTTCCAAGCACTGCTTTGGGGGAAAGGGCAAAAGAAATTCTTCTTTAGGGCTGCCTCTCATTCATAACTTTCCTTTAAGAAATCTCAGTTTATTCTACTTTCTTGGCACTTGAAGGATCTTAGCATGCTACTCCACAGCACAGACCATTAACAAGCCTCCTTTCTTTGCATTGTCTGTTGGAAGAATGAAGGATGAAGGTTGAGCAACTGATGAGCAACTTTAAACAAATATTTAAATTAAATAAAAATATTTGAATATTTAAATCTTGGGTTAATTTTTGGGGGTCCCTGGCAATATATGATATTTAGTAGGGGTCCCCAGTAAAGAAAAGGTTAAGAAACACTGATCTAAGTCATTTATAAAAAGATGTGTAACAACACTGGACCTAGGATGGAACTATAGGCACACCTTCTATCACTTTTCTCCAGGATGAAGAGCAGCCATTGCTGAGCATGCTTTGGATTCAGTCAGTCAACCAATTACAAATTCACCAAAGAGGAACGCTGTCTAGTCTATAGTTCACCAGGTTGCCTACAACAATATCATGGGGCAACTTGTAAGAGTTTGAAGGCAAGATTCTGATTTTTATTGTGATATACTGCTGATGGTGGGGAGAGGTTTTTTTTTTTTTTTTTACATCCTTCTTAAGTGTGAATATTTTTTTTCTAACCTCAGTCATTCCCTTTCAGAGGGTGGTGTGGGTAAGAAATGGGGTTTTCAAAAATCAAGTAACACATGTCTCTTGAGCACAAGTCAAGACAAAGGCAAATAAAGAATGAAATCACAGATGGGATTTTTCATTTACATTCTAGTATGTTTTTTAGTGCAGTAAAGTAATATAAATTTAAATGACAGGTTAGAATTAATAGAATTAAAAATAGCATCCTCTTTTCAGCATAAACATAATTGCATTTTTAAAAACTTTTTGGTAGTAGCTTTTCTCTTCCTAACTTTCCAATGTCTCACCAGGTCCCCATGCATTAATCCCAGTACACAGCTACCAAAGAGGATGGAGCAGAATAAACCAAATCCCTGCCTTTTTTTCTACCATGTATATGAACCTGCTCCATCAGGTTAAAGTGTTCAGTAATTATGTAATGGGGAATTTCAAAAGAAATGTGTAAGGACAGAAACAAGCCCCTTTGTCTTACTGAATTACTGTCTCATTGTGAAAAGGAAACCAAATTAAATTACCTTAGCCAACTTTTGAGCCAGTAGACCAGGAAACAGATCTCTGGGAAGAAGAACTGCTCATCTGCATGTTTTTCCATCAGCCTTCGCTGAAGGCACCATGACTGTCAAAGCATGCCAGATTCCTGAGACAGCAGTCTTTCAAGCCAGCAAACCAAGAGGGAGAGCTTTGGGAAGCATGATGAAGTATCTATGTATTTTTCTCAGAATTCTTTGTTGAAGGTGCTGTGTCTGAAAATGAAATTGAAATTCCTGAAATAACAAGCTTCTGAGCTAGCAGGAAACAGAGCTTGGGGGAAAACAGCAGCTAATATATACATTTGTTTCAACAGCCTCTGCTGAAGACATGGGGGAAAAGAAAACAAGATTTCCTGATACAGCAAGTTTTTGAACTAGTAAACCAAGACGTAGAGCTCTGGAAAGAATAGAAGCTCATCTCTATGGCCATTTCCGCATTACACTGTTATAGTGATATTATTCCACTTTCAACATCCTATGGAATCCTTGCATTTATAGTTTAGGCAGGGGCATCTTTGGCCTCAGTAAACTACAGACCTCAGAATTCCACAGGATGTTGAAAGTGGAATAATAGCATTATAGCAGTGTAGTGTGGAAATGGCCTATATCTTTCTCAGCAGCCTTCCCTGAAGCTCTTCTGAGCAAAGAGGACGCAAGATTTCCTAAGACGGAAAACTTTTCAGCCAGTGGACTAAGAGGTATTACAGTGTGAAAGGGGAGAAAAATAATTGCAAGGATGAAGACAGAAGGATCTGTAGTCAACTGCTGCAGTGTGTGTGTGTGACATTTGTCTTTTAGCCAGAAAACCTTACTAACCAGTGCAAACTGTAGTTGTCTTAGAAGAGAAGAGAAGTGCACCACATCTACATGTTGAGACTCTTCAGCACATCAGAGTACAATGACTTCCCAGGCAGAACACAAGGAGACTTGATCTTGCAGAACCAACAGGAAGAGAATACCAAGAAAATTGAATTGCAACAACAAGGAAGCACTCTGGAGGACAGTCACCATCAGAAACAGACCATACACAAGGAATTCAGAACTGCTCCAACTAGGCAATCATTTTCTGCATTTTCTGAGGATAATTGTGGTGATGATGCACAATTAGGAGACTAGCAACAAGGGATGTTGCATGCCAAGGAAGCAGCAAATATAACAACCATCTGCAGCAAGAAGAAAAGAAAGGCGCTGGTGATAGGGGACTCCTTGCTCAAGGGTATAGAGGGATCTGACAAGATGAATCAGGAAGTGTGCTTTCTCCTTGGTGTATGCATCTGAGATGTCACTGACAATTTGCCAGAACTCATCAAGAACACATATCAGTATCCCTTTTTCTTTGTTCACGTGGGCACAAATGACACTGCAAAGAACACCTTTGAACAAATCACCTCAGACAATGAGGCCCTGGGCAGAAAGGGGAAGGGCTAGAGAATCAGGTGGTATTTTCATCAATTCTATCAGAGAAAGATGGAGGGCAATACAGTTACAGGTGAATCACTGGTTACACAGATTGTGTAGACAGGAAAGTTTTGGCTTATGGGGCCATGGTCTTCATTTCTTTGAGGGAGGACTATTAGCTTCAGATGGTGCTCCAAAACTTCATTGGTTGAAAGAGCTCCAGCCAGATTGCTAACTGGGGCTGGCTACAAGCAACACACAACTCCCTTGTTGCAGCATCTCCATTGGCTGCAATTCAAAGTGCTGGTAATGACATATACAGCTTGGGCCCAGGCTATCTGAGGGACTGTATCTCCCATTAGAGCTTCAAGATCATCTGGAGAGACCCTTCTCCCTGTCTCACTACCTTCTCAGGCTTGTTTTGGGGAAACAAGAGAGAGGACTCTGTTCAATGAATTTCAACAGTAAGGTCCTACGCTTAGGCAGAAAAAATGGAATGCACAAATATAGGATAGGGGACACATGGCTGGATAACAGTAAGTGTAAAAGGGATCTAGGAATCGTGGTAGATCACAAGCTGAACATGAGTCAGCAGTGTGACGTGGCAGCCAAGAAAGCCAACACAATTCTTGGTTGCATCAATAGGAGTATGGTGTCTAGGTAAAGGGAGGTAATGGTGCCACTCTATTCTGCTTTGATTAGACCTCATTTGGAATACTGTGTCCAGTTCTGGGAACCTCAATTCAATTCAAGAAGGATATCGACAAGATATAGCCATGCCCTATGAAGAGCAGCTTAGGAAGCTGGGTATGTTTAATCTGCAGAAGAGAAGGTTAAGAGGGAACATGATAGCCTTATTATTTATTTATTTATTTATTTATTTGTTTGTTTGTTTATTTTAACCATGTTTAAATATTTGAAGGGATGTCATGTTGAGGAGGGAGTGGGCTTGTTTTCCGCTGTTCCAGAGACTAGGACAAGGAGCAATGGATTCAAGCTGCAGGAAAGGAGATTCTGCTTGAACCTCAGGAAGAACTTCCTGATGGTCAGAGCTGTCCAGCAGTGGAATATGCTGCCTCAGAGTGTGGTGGAGTCTCCTTCTTTGGAGGTTTTTAAGCAGAGGCTGGATGACCATCTATTGGGAGTGTTTTGATGTGTGTTCCTACATAGCAGGGGGTTGGAGTGGATAGCCCCTGTGGTCTCTTCCAACTCTATGATTCTATGACCTTCTTGGTGGCTGCTCCCAGTCTTTGGAACTATCTCCCTAGAGAGACCTGCCCTTCCATTAGCAACTGAAAACACTGTATATTTATACTTTTATCAAAGTTCTTGTATAGTTTTTAAATCTATATAATTTTAAAAATGTTGTTAGCCACGTTGGGTCCCATTATTGGGAGAAAGGCAAGATATAAATTCATTATCATCACCACCACCACCACCAAGGAAGCGTACAGATGTGTAACCCAGGCTTGCAGGAACAGTGTGAGGAAAGCTAAGCTCAAAATGAGCTGAGACTGGCTAGGGACACAGAAAAGGAGAAAAGGGGGTTTGTTGGTTTGTTTGATTGTTTTTTCAAATATGGTCGAAGCAAGAGAACGACCAAGAAAAGCTGCTTAGCTAAGATGGCAAAATACTAACAGATCACAATAAAAAGGTAGAACTATTCTACACCTGTTTTCCTTCAGGTTCCCCCCCCCCAAAAAAAAAAGAGAACTGTGAGCTTTCATGCATCAGCGGAGACCTTAACAAGGATTCTGGCATGCAAGTCAAGATTGATAAGGAGTTAGGAAGGAATCAGTTAATCTAAATGAGTTAAGATCTGCCATGCTAAATGAACTGTATTCCAGAGTATTAAAGGAATTTGCTGGCATACTCTATGAACCACTTGCCATCATTTTTGAGAAATCTTGGAAAATGGGTGAAGTGCAGAGGACTGGAGATGAGCAATCATTGTCTTTCTCTTCAAAAGGGGGAAAAAGAACATCCAAAGGCCAATCACCCTGGCCTCAGAAAGATATTAGATTATGCAGGAGTCTGCTTTGCAAGTGTCTTGATAATTGTGCAGTGATTAGTAGTAACCAGCATGAGTTTGCCTAGAACAAATCCTGCCAAACTAATTTTAAACCTTTTTCTGATCAGGTCACTGGTTTAGTAGATGGTAGGAATACTGTGGATGTCATTTATCTAGATTTCATCAAAGTATTTGATAAGCCCTCTATAATATTTTGAGTAGCAAATATATTAAATATGGAATAGAGGGAAAGATGTCAGATGGATCTATAATTGTTTGGAAAACTGTGCTGAAACAGTTGTCATCAATGGCTACATTTCAATACTGGAAGGACATCTGAGTGGAACACCACTTAGGGCACCATTTTTTATCAGTGACTTAGATGATGAGTTAAGAGGAATCCTTTTTTAGTCTGCAGGTGATTTAAAACTTAGATGGAGAGCTAACATATTGAAAGACAGGAACAGAATTCAAAAAGACTGAAAATCTAGAAAATTGGGTGGAAATTAATAAAATGGAACTCAGCAAAAACAAATGCAAAATTCTAGATTTAGGCCACAAAAACCAAATGCACAGGTATAGGATGGGGGTACTTGACTTACCAGTATTACATGTGAAAATGACCTTGGGATTGTTGTTGATCATAAATTGTATATGACACGATACTGTGATGCTGCTGCAAAGAAAGTAAATACAATTTAATAGAACCATAGTTTCCAAGTCAAGCAAACTAATAGTCTCACTATATTCTGTGGTGATCAGGCCTCATCTGGTATACTATCTTCAGTTCTGGGTATCTCATTATAAGAAGAATATAGATAAGGAGTAGGTTTGGAGAAGGGCAATGAGGGTGATACAATGTATGGAAAACAATACCTATGAAGAATTGAAGGAGCTGGGTGTGTCCAGCCTGGTGAAGAGAAAAGTCAAGGATTGTCACAGAGAAGAGGGTGGAAGTGTATTCCTTGCTGCCCCAGAAGGCAGAACCAGGCCTAATGGTTTTAAGTTACAAGAGGGTAGATTTCAGTTGAACTTTAGAAGGAACTTCTTGAGAGTTCAAGGAGTTCAGCAATGGAACCAGTTGCATTAAAGAGATGGCGGGGTCTCCTTCTCTGAACATGTTCAAAAAGTGGCTGGACAAGCACCGGTTGGGGATGCTTTAGCTGAAGATCCTACATAGAGCAGGGGATTGGTCTCAATGACCTGTGGGACCCCTTCCAACACTATGAACTTGTGAATTGCAAATAATTTCTTGTCTGCTCTCAGCTTAGTGCAGCTGAAGAATTTTCATCTCCTATCAGCTGCACAAATGTTCAATCTCCATTAAGACTCGGGAGAAGGTGGTATAGTGAGTTGTTTGAGTGTTGAACTAGGAGACTATGAATCCTCACTGATTCATGGAGACCCACCTTGGGCAAGTCATACTCTCTCAGCCAAAGAGGGAGGTAATGGCAAACCCCTCTGAATAAATCTTGCAAAGAGAACCCAATGATAAGGTTGCTATAATTGAGTCAACTGGAAGGGACATAACAACAATTGCACAACCAGGACCTTACCCCAAGCCTTTTATGCAAAGATGGTTTCATTTAGTCTACGGAAGGCTACACACTTATTAAATGAATTTGCTATCACTGTACAGGAGGAAACATAATGGATGACTCCACAATGCAGTCTAGAGGTTTTTCATGCCCAGAGAAGCAGGTTTCTGCATTGGTAAATATAAATGCATATGATTTGAGACATTGATTTACATCCAATAGAATGCTGTATAGGGGCTGTGACTATGCAGCTGAATCTTTTCTCCCTGTTTTTTATCAGCACTCATTTCTATGCACCAAAAGCACAGTGCTGGATTATAAAAATATCATGTCCTCTGAGAGTAAACATATTATGGCTCTTTTCTACTGCCCAGCAATCTGCAATGTGAAATATACATGGCACCCTGCTCTTCATGCTCTGAAAATACAATTCTTTATATGTGCTTTCATCACCACCACCTCAGCACACACACACACCCCTGCCTGCTTTATAAGGATTATTAATCTGGAATAATCAAGGTCTGGGCCTGGCCTATGCATTGAACTGTTCTTATGCAGAGGCTAGCTGCATGAATTTTCTTTACATCCTTACTCTTGATGTTCCTATGCAGCCTCCAGATCCACAGATGTTACACAAGATCAGTGATAACAGCTTTCCACGGTTACAGCTTTCTTCCTCTGGTACTGAAGAATAAACTGAGGATGTCTGGGGAGCGGCCGGAGGACAAGTACAAGCACCAGAGGAGGGGAAAGAAGTACATAAATAACTCTGCTTTTGGCCTCAAGGTCCCCAAAGTGGGTTAATACACATCATTAAAGGAAAAGAAAACTTCAGATTAATAACACATAATCCTGTCAATTAAATCAAAAGAAGGAAAAATAGTAACAACTGTTTTTGCCAAGATAATCTACAATAGCCAGTGTGGTATAGTGTTTTGAGCATTAGATATGACTCCGGAGACCAGAGTTCAAATCCCTGCTCAACTATGGAAACCCATTGGGAGACCTTTGTCATTACTCTCTCTCAGCCTCAGAGGATAACAAAGGCCAACCCCCTCTGAAGAAATCTTGCAAAGAAAACTCCATGATAGGGTCACTTTAGGATCGCCATAGGTCAGAAATGACTCGGAGGCAAAAACAAAGAGCAATCTTTCCAAGAGCCACTCTTTCCAAGAGTGGTTTGAGTTCTGGACCAAGACTCTGGGAGACCAGGGTTTGAATTCCAACTCAGCCATGGAAACCCACTGGGTGGTTTTGGGCAAGTCACACTCTCTCAACCTTAGAAGAAGGGAACAGCAAACCCTCTCTGAACAAATCTTGCTGGAAAATCCCCATGACAGGTTTCCCTTATAGTTGCAATAAATCTTGAAAGCACACAAATGTTTCCAAATGTTGCGGTTTGGAGCAATTCATACGAAGGGTGGGCATACAGTATTCTTCTTCTTCCAAGGTCTTCAATACAAGCTTGGTGAAGGGGATCTTTTCTGGGCATCTGAGAGGATGTATCTTTATTGTTGAGTTTTGATTGTTGTCCTCTGAAGAGTCTACTTATGTCCAGTTTCAAGAAGATGATGCTCAATGAGAGAGATCTTTATTAAAATCATCAGAGAGGAGCACATTTTATTCTATTGAGACTCTCTTCTCCTTTAAATATTCCTGGTAGACAGAATGAATGGCTTCTGATTAAAGAACAGATATGGCATTATACTTTCAGCTGTGGCACAGTATTATTATTTGAAGTAGATGAGGCAGCTTTGTGCAAGAATCTTGCCTGATGATGTGTTAACTGTAGGTGATGAAAATAGCATAGCAGCATAGTGAGAGAAGGTTATCAGTGCTCGCAAGAGTCCATAATGCAAGCCTGGACTATCCCCTGTACAACCTGAATATTTTTCCTATGGTATTTTTCCTTGTGGTGGTTGGTAGAGAGTCAGCCAACTACCAAACAGTTGTTCTACTGACACAGCTTCAGTTTTACAAATTCCTATTTTTGTCCAGTCATAAGGGATGGGCTAGGGTTTTTAATATCTTATTTTCTAGTTATATTTGTTTAAAAACCTCATTCATTTCATTACGCATTCATAAAAATGACATTTCTTTTCGTTGCTCCCATTCATTTTTAGTTTCATTATTCCTTCTGCTACCTCTTAATGTATTTAAGTCTTTTACTCCCAAGTCTCAAGTCATAGAATCATAGAATCATAGAATCATAGAAATTCAGAGTTGGAAGAGACCACACAGGCCATCCAGTCCAACCCCCTCCCATGCAGGAACACCCTCAAATCAATCCCGACAGATGGCCATCTAGCCTCTGCTTAAAAACCTCCAAGGAAGGAGACTCCACTACACTCCGAGGCAGCAGATTCCACTGCCGGACAGCCCTGACTGTCAGGAAGTTCTTCCTGAGGTTCAGGTGGAATCTCCTTTCCTGCAGCTTGAATCCATTGCTCCTTGTCCTGGTCTCTGGAGCAGCAGAAAACAAGTCCCCTCCTTCCTCTACGTGGCATCCCTTCAAATATTTAAACATGGCTATCATGTCCCCTCTTAACCTCCTCTTCTGCAGACTAAACATACCCAGCTCTCTAAGTCTATCCTCATAGGGCATGGCTTCCAGGCCTCTCACCATTTTGGTCGCCCTCCTCTGGACTTGCTCCAGCTTGTCAATATCCTTCTTGAATTGGGGTGCCCAGAACTGGACACAGTATTCAAGATGGGGTCTAACCAAAGCAGAGTAGAGTGGTACCAGTACCTCCCTCGATCTAGACACCATACTCCTATTGATGCAGCCAAGAATTGCATTGGCTTTCTTGGCTGCCGCATCACACTGCTGACTCATGTTCAGCTTGTGGTCTATGAAGACTCCTAGATCCCTTTCACACGTACTGCTATCCAGCCACGTGTCCCCCATCCTATATTTCTGTATTCCATTATTTCTGCCTAAGTGTAGGACCTTACATTTCTCTCTGTTGAATTTCATTTTGTTCGCCCTGGCCCAGCTCTCCAATCTATCCAGGTCATTTTGAATTTTGATCCTGTCCTCTGGCGTATTAGCAACCCCTCCCAATTTGGTGTCATCTGCAAATTTGATGAGCATGCCCTCTATTCCTTCATCCAAGTCATTGATAAAAATATTGAACAGCACTGGGCCTAGGACAGAACCCTGTGGCACCCCGCTAGTCACTTCTCTCCAGGACGAAAAGCAGCCATTCGTGATCACCCTTTGGGTTCGGTCGGTCAACCAATTACAAATCCAACTAACGGTAGCCCTGTCCAGCCCACATTTTACTAGCTTCGTTGCAAGAATGTCATGGGGAACTTTGTCAAAGGCCTTACTGAAGTCAAGATATGCTACATCCACAGCACTCCCTTCATCTATCAAGCTAGTAACTCTATCATAAAAAGAGATAAGATTAGTCTGGCATGACTTATTTTTGAGAAATCCATGTTGACTTCTCGTGATTACCGCGTTGCTTTCTAAATGATTAGAAACTGACTGCTTAATGATCTGCTCCTGGATCTTTCCGGGTACTGATGTCAGGCTGACTGGGCGATAATTATTTGGGTCCTCTTTTTTTCCCTTCTTGAAGATGGGGATAACATTTGCTCTCCTCCAATCTGCTGGAACTTCTCCTGTCCTCCAAGATTTCTCAAAAATTATAGCAAGCGGTTCCGAAATGACCTCTGCCAGCTCTTTTAATATCCTAGGATGCAATTCATCTGGCCCTGGAGACTTGAATTCATCCAATGCGGCCAGGTATTCCTTTACCACCTCTCTACTTATTATGTGCCTCATTTCCTCTGCTTCCTCCCCTGCTCCCCAACCGCCAGGTTGAGTGCTTGTATCCTTCTGGGAAAATACGGAGGCAAAGAAGGTGTTAAGTAGCTCTGCCTTTTCTCTCCCCCCTGTGAGTAATTCGCCATCTTCTCTGTGTAGCGACCCTACTGTCTCCTTCTTTTTCCTTTTGCTGCGGACATATTTAAAAAAGCCCTTTTTATTGTTTTTAATGTCTCTGGCCAGCCTAAGTTCGTTCTGTGCTTTAGCCTTTCTGACTTCCTCCCTACATCTCCTGGCTACTTGCTTAAATTCTTCTTTGGTGGTTTCCCCTTCTTCCATTTCCTGTATATGTTTCTCTTAACTTTTAGCTCAGCTGAGAGTTCTTTAGTCAACCATTCTGGTTTCTTCAGATGCCTTCCATTTTTCCTCCTTAATGGCACTGTTTTAGACTGTGCCTTCAGTATCTCCTTTTTAAGGAACTCCCATGCCTCCTGAACTCCTTTCCCTTTCACTATTCCTGACCACGGAATTCCAGCCAGCAGCTCCCTAAGTTTACAGAAGTCCGCTTTTTTAAAATCTAAGATGAGTGTCTGGCTACCCTTATCTTCTCCTTCCCACTGAATGCTAAATTCCAACAGGGCATGGTCACTCCCCCCTAAAGATCCAACCACTTCTACCTCATTCACAAGGTCATCCCTGTTGGTCAAGACCAGATCTAGAATATTTGATCCCCTTGTGGCCTCTTCCACCTTCTGGACCATGAAGTTGTCCGCAAGACAAGCAAGAAACTTGCTGGACCTTGCTGTCTTGGCAGAGTTTGACTGCCAGCATATATCCGGGTAATTGAAATCTCCTATTATTACTGTATCCCTCCTATTTGAATGTGCAGTCATTTGGTTGAGGAAGGCGTCATCCAAGTCCTCAGCCTGGGTTGGAGGTCTGTAGTAAACCCCCACCAGAATATCCCTATTGTTTCTCGCTGCCTTAATTCTTACCCAAATGCTCTCTACCTGGCTTTCTGGGTTTAAGTCCTGGATCTCTTCACAGGTGAAAACATCCTTGACATACAAGGCTACTCCTCCTCCTTTCTTGTTTGGTCTATTTTTACAAAACAGGCTATACCCCTCTATTCCTGTATTCCAATCATGAGACTCATCCCACCAGGTCTCAGTGATGCCTATCAAATCGTATTTATTTTCTTGTACTAGGAGTACAAGCTCATCCTGCTTGTTTCCCATACTCCTTGCATTAGTGTAGAGACACTTAAGTCCCTGGGCCCTTCCTGCAAGTCCTGTACTATTGATTCTACTCCTCCCGCCATTGGCCACTTGTACTACTTGTCCAGTATCATTTGGGCCTTTTACCCCTGTGTTCTCTGAGTCCTTGCCCTGAATAATATTGTCCCCCTCCCCAGTGGAACTTAGTTTAAAGACCTCTTAATCTTCCTTGCAAGACTGTTAGCAAAAACATTCCTGCCAAGTTTTGTGAGGTGCAGCCCATCCCTCGCCAGAAGCCCATGTTCATGGAAATTCAGGCCATGTTCCAAAAACCCAAACCGTTGTTGGCGGCACCATGTGCGGAGCCAGTTGTTGACCTCTACTATTGCCCTTTCCCTACGTGCGCCGTATCCTTGAACAGGGAGGAGAGACGAAATGACCACCTGCACACCAAGGTCCTTAAGCTTTGTCCCCATACGTTCGTAGTCCTTTGCAATGTGGTTTAAGCTGCTCCTCGCAGTGTCATTGGTTCCGACATGAACCAAAATGAGGGGCTTATAGTCAGTGGGTTTGACTAGCCTGGTTAGCCTCTCCGTTACGTGGTTGATCCTGGCCCCAGGAAGACAACAGACCTCTCGATTAAGCTTGTCCGTTTTGCAGATTGCTGTTTCAGTTCCTCTTAGCAAAGAGTCCCCAACAACCAGAACTCGCCTCTTCTGAGGCTTCCCCTGGGCTCCTCGATAAGCGTGTTTTACCAGGACTGCCTGAGCATTCTGTTGAGGCTGGGAGCGTTGATCTAGTTCCTGTTGCCGATTAAGTCTAATCTTAAGTCTCTACTTTTGGGTCTCAAGTGCTCATATGATATTTTCAAGTCAAGCCTCAAGTTTAGGAACCAACTTTATACCCCAACCTATATTCCAGAATTTCTAGACAGAGTCAAATAAAGCCAGTTTTAAAAATTTAAGCAGAGTCAGCCCTCCACATTTGCCAGTTTGCCATCTGCAGCTTTGGAAGTGGGGATTAGGATCCTTTTTACTCTCCCTTCCTGAAGCTGGAGACTCTTGTGCCAGGAAGGCATAAAAGAGTCTGCAGTTTCCAAAGGGGGAAATAGGATCCTTCTTACTTCTCATTTCTGAAGCTGGAGACTTTTTCGGAAGTGGGGAATAGGATCCTTCTTACTCTCCATTGTTGAAGCTGCAAAGGCTAGAAGGAATGATCCTTCCTCCTCAAGCCCATTGCATAACACATTTGCTGTTCCTCTTTGATAAACGTGCCCTGCACTCTGGGGGGGTGTCTTCCCTTCTGCTCTCAGAGAAAATTGTAGAAAGACTTCTCTGATATGCCTCAAGGTCAGGCTGCAAAGCAGACCTCAACCTCATCTCAAGCCCATTGCTAAACCTGTTCGCTGTTCCCCTCTGAGAAATGCACTACAACTTGGACTTGAGACAGATCATCATGTGACCAGTAGGCAAAAAAGAGATGAAAGTATTGTTCAAAGTCATAAGGTTTCTGGATGAATATGCTATATTACTGAACCAAGGGCAGCAATTCAATCACTAAAAATATACAAGTCACGAATTGAGTTGAGTCAGTGCATCATTTATTGCTGAGTCAAGTCCAAGTCAAGTCATGGAAGTGACTTAAGTCTGAGTTGAGTTTGAGTCAGTTGACTCAAGTCTACATCACTGCTGCTACCTCTAATGCCTACATTTTCTATCAAACTGGCAAAGCATGCTTAGTCATTCTACTACCACTGTGTAGAACACAACCCTCTGCCTGTCCAGTTCATTGGCACCTAAACCCCCATAACAGAGGGCATAAGGCAACTGCATAAGGCACAGCCTCAGCCAGCACTTGAACCATAGCATATTCTTCCTCCACCATTTAATGAGACTACAGCCTTTCTACACACTTCTACAAAAATAACTAGAAGTTACAATTACATTGCAAAAGAAGCAGCATTATCCCTTCTTGCATTGCAATCATAATGCAATCTAACATAGGCCATTCCTGCCCTCCACTATTATAGTGCTATTATTCCACTTGAAACATCCTGTGGAATTCTGGGATTTGTAGATTTCTGAAGCCCAAGGGTTCTCTGGCTGAGAATTCTAAATGCCCCTCTCTAAACTGCAAATCCCAGAATTCCATAGGATGTTGAGAATGGAATAATAGCACTATAACAGTGTAGTGCAGAAATCGCCATAGTTATACTTTCATTATTGGAAGGAGGAATCAGTATCAGCTAGTTATAACTAGTTACACTTAAACTCCAACAAAGAATCAGATCACTCATATTTTAGACAAGTAGGAAGAAGAATCCTTAGTTGATAAACATATTTAAAATGTACAATGATACACAAGCCAGATACTGTCTAACATGTGGCTTGTTTTTAGTATAACTCCTAGTTGCCAGCACCTGCTGTTGGTATATCAAAGCAAGCTCTAGGGGATCTACCTCTGCCTTAGGAAGAAGCAAAGATTGGTACAGATTTTGCTCATTAAGTTCTGCCTGTACACTGTCTTTCCCCTTTTGCTTATGGTGAAATGTGTGAGACAAAAAAAAAAAAAAAAGACTTCCAGATGTGTCAGATGCATAAATTCTGGACTCACTCCCAAGACTTGGCACCATAATGTGACTTGCCCAAGAGTTTCCAAAATCCTCTTGAGATTTTCTATTTCACTGCACATGAACAGCAAATTATACCCAAGAACTGGATCTAAAACAAATGGCTGTAGTGTTCATCTTTTCTCTCCCTTTTAGCATGCTTTGTTTCATAACCGAGAGTACCATTTGGCATGCTTTGTTTCATAACTGAAAATGAATGAAACAAATAGGTGCCATTCATGTAAAGTTTCTCATGTATGTATTTATGCTTAGAATATTTTTAAAGAATCTTGGGTCCTTATAGATCCAGCATGGTGTAGTGCAGAGCCTTCCAAACTTTTCATGTTGGTGACACTTTTTTAGACATGCATCATTTTGCGACACAGTAATTCAGTTTTACTCGCACACCAGAAGTTAAACTAACCAATTACATATGTGCAGTACCCAGAGGTGTATCTAGGGTGGAGAAAGGCAGCCCCCCTGATCCTGGCCTACTGCCATTGCATTTGCCAGCAAAGACCTTGGTGAGGGTGGTGGCAGTGGGAAAGGCAGCCTCCTACCTGATCCTGACCTGTTGCTGTTGCCCTTGCCAAGAAAAGACCCTGGGGAGGGTGGTGGCAGTGGAAAAAGCAGCCCCTCCCAATCCTGGCCTGCTGCCTTTGCCTTTGGCAAGGAAAGACCCTGGCGAAAGCAACGGCAGTGGGAATGGCTCGGGCGAGGGGGGTCTTTCTCAGCACCTACACACTTCAGGCGACACACAAATGTGTCACGACACATCATTTGGTGTAGTGATTTGAATGTTGGACTATGGCCTTTTCTGTACAATGTCATTGTCCTGTGCTGGAGATGCATTGCTGCTGGTCCACAAGTTGTGCTTTCGCACAACTTCATCACAATGCTGCTGCCAACATGTCCCCACCTGTCGCGATCGCGGGATATTCCATGACTGGAAAATATCCAGTAATGGCCCCCAATCACATGATGGTCCCGTCACTGGCAGCCATGCAGAAATGGAAGAAGCATGATCTAGGCACTTTCTTCCCCAGAGCAGCATGGGAAGTGGCCAGCTGCACTGCAGAAGGAAGGCGTGTGTTGTTCACACTACGGACAGCTGGCCAGATGCAGAGCATTCATGTCATGTTCCCATCCCAGCAGTGGCACTGCTAGGATTGCGACAGGACCACAACAGATGGCCCATGACTTCGGAGACTAGGGTTCAATTCCGTGCTTGGCCACAGAAACCCATTGGGTGATCTTGGACATGTTACACACATTTAGCATCAGAAAACACTATGATAGGTTCCCCATAGGGTCACCATAAGTTGGAAATGACCTGAAGATTCACAACAACGACAAACTGCAAATCCAAGGATTCCTTAGGTCAGAAACTGAGTGTAATCATAGAGCTACAATTGTATCTTATGAAAAGCCCCCTTGTGTGTTCATACTGCCCCATATAGGGCAAGAAGAATGCTGAGAATATCAACCCATTGGGTGCAATTGCAGCTTTGCTCTGCAAGGCACCTGATTTTTTTTTTTTTTTTGCATAATGATTTTATTAGGAATGTTTTAAAAATACATTAAGAATTACAATTTTAAAAAATATATAGAAAACTAAGAGAAAGCAATACAGAAGAAGAAAAGAGAAAAAAGAAAAAAGTGACTTCTGGTCTTCTTTTCAGCAACTATATATATATATACCTCTAGTTATTCATGTTTCTCTCTTCAAAAATACAACATATTCCCTTCTTTCAATAGGTTATTCTTTCTAACGATCAAAACTAAAAGTTACCAAGTCTTTTTTTTTTCTGAGAAAGTCTCTGGAGGGTTTCCAGTCTTTAAGAAATATCACTAATATCTTTCTCTAATTGAATCAGACAATTTGTCCATTTCTGCTAAATCTATCCGTTTCAGCAACCGTTCCCCCATAGTGGATAGTGTAGAATTCTTCCATCTTTGCACACAACTACTTTACTGCCATAGTCATATACTGAAACAATCTTCGGTGGCTCTTTTCTGGCTGTATATCCATTCATCCATCCCAGAAGAAAAAAAAAATTCCGGATTTAATTTAATAGTGGTCTTTAAAATTCTCTGCATCAATGTGTGTACACCTGAATTTTTCTAAGTTAGGATAAAGATCGGCAGTTGCTGCTCATAATAAATGTGTGTTGATAACATAATGAATGGACAATATTGAAACAATCATGTTAACTATATCTCTTTGCCTTGCACAGAACTGTTTAAATTGGGGGCTTATTGAAGAAGCCCTCCCCTTTCTTTCTCCTGTCAAATACTGGATGGGATATGCCTGATCTACCATAATGCCGCAGTCCAGTTACAAAGTTAATATTCTTGCTGATCATAATAATGTCCTTTTTAACATGAATTTATTGGTTTAAGGTGGATGGATATGTCAAGTCAGGTAAGTAGGACCCCAAATGAGTCCCTGGACCACACTATCTCTTACACATGCACCCCAAAATGACAGAAAGCTGACAATGTTCCTTGCCTCTTCCATCCCATGTTTGCCAAAAGAAGTCAACATCCTCTTGTGCAAACAATACCACAATTGTATTTCAAACATTTAGATTATTAGAATCTGCCATAGAGTACTCCAGTGCTAATGGCATCATATGAAACCTAATTCAACGTAACACTGCCCTCTTGTGCCTCATTTCATTAGAGGCATTCACTGGCTAAAAAGCATTAGAGGCATTCAGCTGGCTAAAAAGCAAGGGGGACTCTGTGTGTGTGTGTGTGAGAAAGAGAGAATGTTTTACCTTAATGGTCTTTTATCTTCCCTTTGTAGGGGATTTTTAGGCAGTCTAGAGTTTTATCTATGCTTAAAACCAGCAATTGAGCCTTAATGGACAACTTTGATAGTCAAAATTCTAGAACCCAGGCTATCTAGTATTAACGGAGGTGAATGGAACAACCTAGTGATAGTTTCAGGGGAACTTACATCCTATGCATGCCTCTGAAGGCACACTGAGAATATAGCACTACAGCTTTGGGCATAACTAACAGCAGAACTAAGATTGTGCACAGGTTAGTGTTGGCTATGGCTGAAAAAAAACCATCTTGAAGCTCACTGATTGACTCATAATTCTTTCTCAGTCTCACAGGGTTGTTGTGGTTAAAGAAGGCAGAAAGGCAAGGTGCATTGTTCAGAGCTACCTGGAGATGGGAATATCATAGACTGAAAGTAAGTTAACAAATGGTGGCATTGTAAAAACAAGAAACAAAAGGAAAGAGAAAGCCCAACTATGTATAACTAGGATATGTGTACCATCTTTCAGAGATCAGACACTGTAGATTGTTCTTTAACGAGTGCTTCAATGGAATTTTTATTTGGGAATCACACATTCTACCCATATGCAATTTTCCCCCTTAACTGTGATTAATGTTCATTCTATCAAAAAAAGGAGAAGACAAGGGAAATGGTAAAAATGGTCATTGCAACAAACAACTGCCTCTCTCTTTGGTGTACTAAGCAATTTCCAATTTGAAAAAAAAGAAATATTAACTCCAAGACATATGTGCATATCAAGCATCTAATTGAGATTTTCATTATATGACTCTCCTGTTACAGCAGAATCTGCAGGAAGGGGAAAGAGGAGAGGGATAATTAATCTGTGACTAAATTTGCCAGGTACACTAGAGAGAATGTAGCAATCAGAAGAAATTGGAATGGTGGTTTTCCTCCAGCAGGATGACTACAGGACATGATGCCAATTGCACACACCCCAGCAATGCAAGCATATCCTTTTATCAATCAGTACCTGCAAGAACAACAACAAAAACAAGTTTGCTATTGTTGTTGTACGTTTTCAAGTCGTTTCTGACTTATGGCAACCCTAAGGCAAACCTAGCATGAGGTTTTCTGTGGCTGAGAGTACATGATACACCCAGTGTTGCCCAGTGGGTTTCTGTGGCCAAGCAGAGAATCAAACCTTGGTCTCCAGGGTCATAGTCTAATGCTAGATAGTGGCAATCATGAAAACATGTGAACTCAGTGTTTTTCCTATTTTATTAAAAAAGGAAAAATGTTGAATTTGGTGAGACGGGACACAGAAACACTGATGAGGGAAGAACCATAAAATCAGGCAAAATTGTGCACACATTATTATAAGTACAGACCTGAATCTAAGGCCATTTCCACACTAGACTGTTATAGTGCTATTATTCCACTTTCAACATCCTATGGAATCCTGGGGTTTGCACTTTAGGGGGGGGGCTCAAAGGATTCCATAGGATGTTGAAAGTGGGATAATAGTACTATAGTCTAGTGTGGAAATGGCCTAACATTATAGTCCATGTACAATGGATAACAGACAAAATCCTAACTGTGACTGCAGCTGAAAGAATTTTATGAGGATGTCCAGGTTTCACAGTAGTCTTACTCCACCCCTCTCCATGTGTTACAGAGACTGACACTTGGAGTACAAATATATTACCTGGAAGGAAGCCCCAGTGAACTCAGTGTAGCTTACTTCTAAGTAGACATCCCTATGATGATGCTTAAATCTGAGATATACAGATACAGGCAGCTCATCCATATTTTTCCAGTTTGCAAATACAGCCATATAACTAAGACTGTTTAGGTGCAAAAAGATGAGGAGACGTCTCTCAGAGACAATGGCGGTGACATCAAAGCTAATACTTGCTATTACTCCACATAAAGAGGAACAGTAAACCCCTTCTGAATGTTTTTTACCATGAAAACCATATCATGAAACAATCCAAAAGGATACAAGAGATAGTGCCAGAAGATAAAACTCCCAGGTCAGAAGGCACTCAACAAGCTACTGGGGTAGAGCAGAGGACAGCTACAATACCACTTTGATTAATGATGACGTTGGACTCAAGCTGAAAGGTCGTCCCACTGATAATGTACTCAGCAGTGAAAGGAAAGTCTGAAGCTACATAACACACATTATAGGAACTTGAATGTGGGAAGCATGAATAAGGAGAAGATAGCCATAGTAAAACAAGAAAGTATTACATATAAACACTGCAATTCTTGGGATGAGTGAGCTAAAGTGGACAGAAATGAGACATCTTGAGTAAGATAATTACATGGTGTTTTAGTCAGGTATAGGAAATCTAAGAAAATCTAAGACAAAATAAAGTGGCATTAATAGTGAGGAGAGATGTAGCAAAAGCAGTCAAAAATACAATGCAAAGCCTGTCTGAATAACATCAGTTAGATTTCAGGGAGAACCCATCAATATAACCATAATCTAAGTTAATGCTCCAAATATGGACACAGAAGAGGAACAAACTGAAAGGAGGACATTGATCACATACCAAAACAAGACTGGAGAGAAATACATCACTAGGAACAGATGGCATATCAATAGAGCTGCTTCAGGTTACAGAGGCAGAATCTACTCTAGTTCTAACTAATGTCTGTCAACAAACATGGGAAACAAAAGAATGCCCCACAGATTGATGTCAATATACATTCCAGTCCACAAGAAAAAGGACAGCAGAGATGGCAGCAAACAAAAGACCATTTCATTAAGTTCCCATGCAAGCCAAGTGTTGCTCAAAATTTTACAACAATGAATTTTGCTATATATGGAGCAGAAAATGACAGATGTCCAAGCTTGATTCAGGCAAGAAAGAGGCACTAGGGATCATATTGCAAACATACATCAGATAATTGAGCACACCAAAGAATTTTAGAATAAAATGAACTTGTGATTTACAGATTATAGCAAAACCTTTGCGTAGATCACAAAAAACTATGCGTTATTCTTTTGTTTTCCCATTTGTTGAACAATTAGATTCTGTCTCTGTAGCCTGAAGTAACTCTGTTGGTATGCCATCTGTTCCTAGTTATTTATTTCTCCCAAGCACTCTGAGTACAGCTTCTACTTCACTTTTTAAAATAGTAGGTTCATCTTCCAATGGTTCTTCCTTGAGTGAACCATCATCTTTTTATATAATTCTTCAGTGTATTGCTTTCATTGTCTTTATTATTTCTACTGGATCATATAATATGTTATCTTACCGGTAATAGAGCATCCCCATTCTTAGCTTAAATTTTCCTTTGATATTTTCGATCTTGTGGAAGATGTCTTTTGTTACTCCATTTTTGTTGTCATTTATTTCTCTCCACTCACTGTTAACAGTAGTTCTCCTTGTCCCTCTGAACAAGTTGCCACATAGTTTTATTGAGGGTTCTGACTCTATTTGTCAGCCTTTGCTTTTGCTTCTCATCTGTTCTTAACTGTTGGAAGAGTTTCATCAGTCATGTTGAGGCTTCACTTTCTCTTTGGCTGCACATAGCATTTTTTAGACGCAATGTCCCTGGGAGCTGTTGTATCTGGTAGCAGTCTAAACCTATGGCCATAAGCATAATTACTACCAAGCTAAAGAGATCTCTGCTGGCTTAGACTGGGCTGCTATGCCATTCCACCCACCTCACCTCGCTGCTCCTAAAAGAAATGCAACAATGTAGAAAAATTGGCCACAGACAGGGAGGGAATATTATGCAGCACAGTTTAGCTACTCTGTGAAAAGACAGTGCTCTGTGAAAACACTCTGGCAAACCTTCTGGTTATACTGTGTAAACCATTGACTATGTTTGGCAAGATTGATGTATTGATCAATTATGAGTACAAGAAATCCAGCGTGTCTTCCAGGGAGCTCAAGGTGGCCAATGTGGCTCACTTTGTCCTTACTCTTTCCTCACACTGCAATACTGGGAGGTAGGTTAGGCTAAAAGACTTTGACTAGCTCTCTCATAGGCCATTTCTGTACTACACTGGTATAGTGCTATTATTCAACCTCCTGTGGAATTCTGGAGTTTGTACTTTACTGGGGCCAAAAAGCTCTCTGGCTGAGAATTTTAAATGCCCTTCCCTAAACTGAAAACCCCAGGATTCCATAGGATGTTGAAAGTGGAATAATAGCAAGGAAGGTAATAGAACCGTAACTAATGAGAAAGAAATCCAGAAACTAATGTACAATTCCTTTAGTAACCTGTATTGTGACTGACATGCTGAGAACAAGCGGAGATTGGAAGACTACTTGCAGTCTCAGAAGCTTCCTCAAATTAAGGCCCTTTCTGCACGAGGCAAGGGAATCGCTCCGTGCCGTTACCTACTGCTTCTTCTGAGGTCCGAAGCAATGCGGACTGTCCCTGAAGCCCTTCCGCAGGGCTCCTCCTTGGTCCAGGGCAAATCGGAGCAGTGTGAGGTCTGTAGATCCGCACTGCTCCAGCTTCCAAAATGGCGGCTTCCGGCTTCCAAAATGGCAACTTCCAGCTTCCAAAATGGTGGCTTTCAGCTTCCAAAATGGCAGTTTCCAGTCGTTTAAAGCCCACCCTCTGCAGATTTCAGGCTCACATCAGTGCAAGCCTGCAAATCTGCACAAGGGAGCAGGAATGCAATGGCACGTTCCAGGAAAATAAAGACCTGTTTTTTGCAGTCTTTAGAAAACACACTGGAGGACCACTTGGGGTCATTTTGGAGCAGACTGAGGTGCAAATCTCCAGTAAGTAGTCTGCTCCTAGTCCGCTCCAAGGTGCAGACGACCTCCATGAGAGGACGCACTGCCCCATTCTAATTGCCTGGTGCGGAAAGGGCCTAAGTCAGAACACAGAGAGAGATATTGAACTGGCCCATCTCTTTGATGGAAATAATAGAAGCAATTGATAGAACTAAATTGGGAAAAGCTTCAGGCCCAGATGGGCTCCCAGCTAATTACAGAAATTGTTAAACTCAATATTAGAAACTAACAGGATCCCAAACAGTTGGCAAAAAGCAAATGTTGTATTGATTCCTAAGACTGACTCGGAAGAAGTTAGATGTAAAGACTTCAAGCCAATTTCTCTCTTAAATGATGATTACAAGATATTTGCATCAATTTTGGCCAAATGACTAAAACAGATCCTTCCGAGCTATATCAGTGAAGACCAGACAGGTTTCCTTCCTGCGAGACAGATGAAGGATAATATGAGGACTGTAATGAATATTTTAGAATATTTCGAATCACATAATGAGAAGAAGGGAGCTTTACTTTTCTTAGATGCAGAAAAGGCCTTCGACAACATCAGATGGGATTTCATGATGATGGTATTGGAAGGCATGAAGTTTGGACAGACATTTCTGACTTGGATCAAGTGTATATATTGTGGTCAAAAGGCATGCCTGATTATAAATTCTTACCAATCTGAAACATTTCCCATACAGAAAGGGACAAGGCAAGGATGCCCTCTGTCCCTATTACTGTTTATCTCAACGTTAGAAGTCCTGTTAAGAAACCTTCAAAAGCAGGAAGATATTTGAGGTGTGAAGATTGGGAAAGATGAATACAAAATTCGAGCTTTTGCTGATGATGTGCTGCTTTTCCTGGAAGACTCGCTACTCCAAACAGCTAATCTAAATAGAGAGATAAATCAATTTGGAGAGCAGGCGGGGTTTAAGATCAATAAACAAAAAACAAAAATGCTAATCAAAAACATTAAAAACCAAGAGAAAAGTCAATTAAAGGAATTATCTGGAATCCGGTGTAGTCATAATGTAAAATACTTGGAAATACAGGTCACAAACAATAATAATCAATTATGCCAAAATAATTACTTAACAGCCTGGAAATCTATTCAGAAGAAAATGGTGGTCTGGAAGCGGTTAGGCTTGACTTTATTGGGAAAAATATCATTGTTCAAAATGAGTATTTTACCACATATGTTATTCTTATTCCAAATGATTCTGACACCCATCCCTTACAGGTGGTTTGAGAATTGTAAAAAAGAGTATGATTCCTTTGGGATGGGAAGAAACCGAGGGTTAAGCTTAAACCAATTACTGACCTCCAAGAATGAGGTGTATTTTCTATGCCTGATTTAAGAACATATTATATAGCCGCATTCCTGGTATGGATAAGACCACAGGTACTCTTGAATAATCGTCAATTTTTGGCATTGGAGGGGCATGGTCTGCACTTTGGGTGGCACTCTTACCTATGGTATGGCAAGGCCGAGGTGCAGAAAGTGTTCCTCCGACATGTGATTTGGAAATCTCTCTTCAGGATATGGATCAAGTACAAACCCCTTCTTATATGCTCAGTTGCCACCTTCCATCTCTCTAGCAGAAGCACTTCAGATAAAAGGCTTAAGGAGAGAGGGAGACTGATTTACTTATAAAGATCTAGCATATTTAGAAGGCAGGATAATCAAACTGAAAGACCAACAACAGCTTCAACAAGAAGCTATTGCTATACAGTGGTTTCCCTACTTCCAGATCAAAGAGAGGTTCAGAAAGGATATGGAAAGGGGTGGTATAACTTTGGAACTTCCTCCTCTAGAAAAACAGTGGCAGGGTGGGGATACCCACCTGCTGTCGAAAATGTACAAATTAATATTGGGGATTGATCTGGAAGGAGAAACCACAAAGAATACATGATTAAATGGGCATGTGATTTAGGCCATAATATATATTTAGATGATTGGCAAATGGTGTGGAAAAACTGTCTTAAATTCACTCAATCTTATACCCTGCAGGAGAATGCGCTGAAAATGTGGTTCAAGTGGTACCTCCCACCTGTGAGAATTGCCAAAACATTTAAGACTGCTAAGAACAGGTGCTAGAAATGTGACAAAGAGATTGGTACCTTTTTTCACCAATGGTGGGGGTGCCAAAAGGTTAAGAAATTTTGGAAGATGATCTGTTCTAAAATCCAAAAAATATTGCAAGTCAAAATAGATTTAAAACCAGAATTTTTCTTGTTGGGTATTTTCCATTTGGATAAGCAAATAGAAGAAAAATACAGCAGATTGATGTAGCATATGGTTATGGCGCAAGAATTACTCTTGCCAGATACTGGAACAAAGAGTCGATACCATTCGAGACAGAATGATTAGAGAAAATGGCTGAAATTGCGGGGATAGAAAAACTCACCTGTATGATAGAAAACAAACTAGATGGTAAATTCTTAAAAACTTGGCAACCGCTGTTGGAGTATTTATATATAAAAACTGGGATTGATTAATGGATCAAGAGGAAAATATGTTCAAGAACTCACCTATTAGGAGATTTAAAGTGGGAAGTCTAGGAAAAGAGGTTCAGAGAGGGTGGTTATAGTAAACTATTCATGAATGTGGCTACTCTGCAATTATGAGACTGGGAAATTTTCTGTATATACTTTGCTAATAAATATACATATATAATGTACATATTCACATATATGAAAAGTGAAACTGACCGCTATACGGGTAAATATATACGTGTGTGTGTGTGTATACATATATATGAATGTATATACATATACACATTTGTACATATTATACATATAGTCTCATTTTTAGTTTGCAGGGGGACTGATAAGAAAATAGCACTACGCTGTTTTGTCATCAGATGGGGAGGCCTTCTTTATAATTATCTGTTAATTGTCAATTGTTTTTTGTGTAACTCTAAGCCCGCAATTGTTCTTAAAGTACTCGTTCTTGTAATGTTCAACTGAGTAAGATTTGGCGTGCTAGGGAAGGTCACTTTACCAACATGTTGGCCAGTGTAATATGGACCTTTATAAATGTGCGACATTGTAATGTTGATTTATGTTTCGAAATGTATTGTGGATGGAGCAATATGTTTGTGTTCTAAATTCTAAAGTGCAGGTGGATGTTTTGCATATATCATTGAAATGTTATTATTTACGTTCAATGTGCATATATGTTATGTTATTATGTGGGATGTATGTTTTCTACTTTCTCATTTCTCTTACCTAGTTATCTTATTTCTCTTACCTATTTCCCCTTCCCTTCCATTTTCTTGTTGAATAAAAAATAAATATACAATAAAAAAAAGAAGTTTAATAATAGCACTATAACAATGTAGTGCAGAAAGTTTTTAGACTAAAGAGACAGAAATGTAGATGGGGCAGAAGGATGAAATGGGCTGCTCTAGCCACCTCATACAATGTATCTCTCGTACACTTTGCAATAATTATAGATTTGCTTGAGGAATGTGATCTTTTAAAATATGGGCACAATTGTCCTAATTCTCCACTCTCGGACCAACATGCAGAACAGAATGTAGAAATTTTACGCTTCTCTGTCTATTGAGGCATAGCAGAGATTAATGTGGAAAGGGGATGGAATGGACTTTTCAGTGTACACATGCAAAAGTGGCACATAGCAGAAACAGAGAGATTCATCCATCTCTAAAAAACCATAGTAATCAGAATAATGGCACAGGGATTCTCTAACATTTTGTAGCAGGCTCACACTTATATAGCAATAATTATTAATGAACAACAGAATAAAGACTAACTTATGTTCACTGATTGTCCTGGAAGGAAAAGCAAAGAAGTACTAGCATGAAAGAAAATTTCCTGTTATCTGTGAACTTCTATATTATCTGGATATCTGATGTCTTTTTAGCCACCTAGATGAAAAGATCTGGCTAACAGCAAGTCTTCATCAACGAGCAAGTTGCAAACCATTCCAATGGCAAAACCATGGTCCAGGACAAGCCAACCTCCGGAGGCCTATTCTGGAAAGTGGAAAACATACAGGCTGTGGCTTATATTCTACCTTCTTACTCTGGTTACCCCGGGGTATCTCCTGATGTGAAATAATCATCCATCTGTGCTAAGGGATCTTTCTGCACACTGATCCCTAGAACACTGAGTAGCCTTGAGTAACATCTAGCCAGGTGAGAAGACAATGGCTGAGAACTTACGTTGCTGTTGTTGTGTACCTTCAAGCTGTTTCCAACTTACGGCAGCCCTAAAGTGAACCTATCATGGGGTTTTATGAGGGCTAAGAATGTGTAATGTGCCCAAGGTCACACGGTGGGTTTCCAAGACTGAGTGAGAATCAAACCCTGGTCTCCAGGGTCGTAAAGTGTTGAGTAGATCTCTGCAGGTAGAGTTACACAATGATTGCCTTTCACAACCCTCCATTCTGAAAGGCAATCTTGTGCAACTGAAGGCATAACCAAATTAGCATTTCATACTGCTATATATGTGTACAATGACACTAAATCAATTCCATTTTTGCAGCTTTGAACTGAGTGCAGATGTTCTGTATCTAAAAAAACTGTCCAACCTCCTCTGTAGAGGAACTTCGGTATATGTAAGACACCAACAGGATTCCAGCCATTGTCTATTGTGAATCAATACAGTCATCCCTCCACATTCCTAGGGTTAGGGGCATGGGATCCTCGTGAAACTGGAAAAACTGTGAATAACTCTAGGCCCTCCAAAACCATATTTAACACACACAAAAATATGATCACCATAATCAATCCACCCTGAATTCCTTTGAGGCATCAGGGTTCCTTTGCAAGGCAGAAGTGGGGGGCTGATGGGGCTTAAATTGCCATCTCCACTACTGCCCCACACCATTTTTAAAAGGGACTTACAAGCCCCATTCACAGTTTCTCAGTCTCACGAGGCTTGCAGTTCCTCTTAAAAATGGCATAGGGAGGCATCAGAGGTGACAGCAAATAATCCGTGAATAATCAAATCCGCAAAAGTGAAACCCTCAAATGTGGAGGGCTGACTGTATTTAAGTCTGGTTGCTGATATTTGTTGATATAAGAGTAATAACAGTAATCTGCACATGTAATCTGGGAGAAAGAATACTTGCCATCACCTTTGCTACTCCCTAGGATTTCCTTTTGCTGTTATTTGCTGGTGAAGAGATGAGAGAACCAGCTAGCTAACATCTAGCTTAATGAGAATACACCACCTCCACTGAGTCAGTATATAAGTCAGGCTGCTGCAGCTTCTTGGAGTTTAATAAGACTAATGCTAACAGTTAGTCCTCTACCAGTCTGTTAACTTTCATTTTGTCTGTTTGTACTAAGTCTTTATTATTCCACCTTAATATCTCACTTATGCTGTATCTGTTGCATTGCTTTTCTTCTGTTTGAACTTATGAACACTTTGTAAAATGCTCTTTTTAAACTCACCTGAGCTGAAATCCTGGATGGTGAGGTGTAGCACAAAATTCTACCCAAGTGACACTCAGTCCCATCTTCCTTCCCACAGGACTCACCTGGCTTCTCCAGGGAGTAAGGGAGTTCCGTGGCTCTTTAGTGGTCTGAATGCTCAACTAGGATTCCGCCAGGATCTGAATCCTCGCTTGACCATGGAAATCCACAGGGTAACTTTGGACTTCAGCCTCAGTGAAAGGCAATGGAAACCACTTCTGAACAAATCTTACCAAGAAAGCCCTGTGATAAATTCATCTTTGGGTTGCCCTATGTGGAAAAAGACTTCAAGGCACATAGCACTCATAAGACTGGGAGATGGCACAGAAGCATCTGGCTGTGTCCCCATCCTTTTGGACTTCGAGATGATCCTAAAGAACGCCTTCATCATTGTGTGTCCAGCTGTAGGCACATCATCAGAATCTTCTCCATCACTCTCTGTTACCACACCTTACACTCTCACTCTGCTGGATCTACTGTTTTCGTAATTGAACATATTTATGGCTGGAAAGCAAGTTTGAAATCACCCTGGCTGGAAGCACGTTGCGAGGTCAGGATGACCTCATACATGGTCAGGTCATAGTTTCAGAGAGGATTAGGCAGGAAAACCCTGATTCTAATGGGGTTGTGATAATCCTTTCAAGACCTCCAGCTATGTGCACACCCAAATACAATGAAGGCGACACTGCCTAGGTAAAGCCATCAGAGACCATCTTGTGATGTCACCCTATGGAAATATTTCCTAGACCCCCTGCCCAATGAGACATTAAGGGCCTTTCCATACTATACTGTTATAGTGCTATTATTCCATTTTCAACATTGTATGGAATCCTGGGGTTTTGCAGTTTAGGGAGAGGCCTTTAGAATTCTCAGCCAGAAAGCTCTTTGGTCTTAGTAAACTACAAACCTCAGAATATATTTCCTCTTATAAATCAATCACATCTTTTGACCTGCTGCAAGCAAAAGAGAACATCTACAAAGCCCAGTGGCATTGTAGCTGAGGTAGGGAAGCTTTCTCGCTGCCACTGTTAAGAGTAGTTTCAAAATATTATAATGGTGACAAAAATGTTCTTGTCAACTTCAACACTTTCAAAGTTTCATTAATCATTTATCACTGGTATTGCCAAATATTTCGAGCATGTTCATTTTTGCTGCCTGTGTTTGTGCCAGATTCTTGGCAATCTTAATATCAAAACTGCTGAGTATTATAGAGACAAATACCAACGTTCGTCAAAATAACAGCACAAAGGGGAAGAGTTAGAAAATTCTGCATGTGTTCAAGAAAAAAAATATTTTCTCAGGAAAAGCAGTCAGCATTCCACAGTTGTTCATAGCAAAATTGCAATTGACAATGTGTTCTTTCTATGTCAGGGAATCTACCATGAGGCTAAGCATGCAAATGACTTTTGGAAGCGGGTAATGACAGGAATTGATTAATACCAGTTGACAGCCAGTTCCAGGCAAGAAGGCAGTGGAATGATTGATTTACTCAAATGTACACAGGGTCGATTATATGACCTCAATTCAATTTCATAAGGTATAAGTAGAAGACCAAATGTTGAGCCGGAGGAAAGGAATACTTGGGACTAGACAGCTTATACAGAACAATAGCTGTACAATCCACATACTTACCAGGCTAAAGAAAGAGAGTTTACTTGTTCAGATAATTCATAATTAGATTGCTGTAATAGAAATGGTGTATCAGTGTTGTATGCATTGTGATCCATGTAGCCTACACCAATCTCTTCTGAACTTTCTAGAATCAGACGATCATTTCCATATTAACTTCCTTCCCAAGAAATCCCATGTCTCTGCAATGGAAGAACACATCTATATTGCAGAAGATTCTGGGAAATCTTTCATGGTTCCTCTGAAGTTCACAAAGAGTACAAGCCCATCTAAATGGATGCTGCTATTTCTCCACATGGATTAAGTAGAAATCCTACCATGTATCTGGTTGTCCCTTGAGGTTGGACATTTTACAAGATAGCCTGTAGCAGAGTCATTACAGGAACCCTGTTCTCTATTCATGGGACATGTCTTTCTTTGCTATGACACCAAAGTTAAGAAAAACACAGTCCCAAAGGAGGCCTGGTTCCATCTTTTTTCTTCTCACACCATGCTCAATAAAAACATAGTTCTTCCAGCTGGCTTTCTTAAGCTCCTATATTAATTACAAACTGTTATGTGTTAAAGCCAGCATTCTAGATCTCCTGGACTGACACACACACACCCTAGACCTGACTTCCTGGACAGCAGCTGCTGTGAGTGACAGCAATCTGTTCTCCTGTCAATCAAGATGCAGAAAAACACCCCTCCCTCCAGCAATCTTTGGTATGAGGAGGAATTATAACAGGAATCCTGCTTCTTACTATCACAATTGAGATCACTGGTGGGAGGAGGGGTCTGCTGAATCCTGATCAACAGGAGAGTAGACCATTATCACTCACAGTGGAAGCTGCTTGGTAATGCAAGATGAGGGGACTTTTACCATCCCTAGTTATTTTCTGCACTAATGAATACATAGGGATCATGAATATGAATCAGTTATGAATGTGTAATTCTGGGTTACACATTTATAACTGTGATAATGAATTTCAGCTGAAATATTTTTGGCCAGTTCTGTACTGCACTGTTATAGTGTTATTATTCCACTTTCAACATCCTTTGGAATCCTGGGGTTTACAGTTTAGGGAGTGCCATTTAGAATTCTCAGCCAGGGAGCAATTTGGCCTCAGTAAACTACAAATCCCAAAATTCCACAGGATGGCAAAAGTAGGATAAAAGCACCATCACAGTGTAATGCAGAAATGGCCTAAGTAATTAGCAATGTTATAAATTTGACTTCTGTTCTTATTGATGAGATTTATAATGTTGGCCACTTTGAATAGTTTTTTTTTTAATAAAGAAAGTAAAGTATAAATATTTGAAAATAAATAAAATAAAATGCTGATTTCTTCCCAAGTATGCCAGCCACTGCAGGCTTATTCTAAGCACAATTTGAAAACCATTGGTCTAAGCCATGAAATAGTTTAGTTTGTAGAGCAGGTTGGGATGATTGTTTTCTTTGCCAAAAAGTTTTATATAGTGGTCTAGATATTATATGAATGTTGCTACAATTGTTGTACAAACCTCACTATTCACAATATTCAAATTGTGACAGAGAAAGAGAGGAAGAAGCAGAGGAATTCTGTACTATCCAAAAGCTCAAATGTTTCATGTTCACCAACCTCAATTGCGTGCACACACACACACACATACGTTACTACCCTCAGAATTCAGGGTCTAAAAATAGCTCAGGGTAGGATCCGGAGAGTGATTGGAGCTAATCTTTAAATATTGGCCTTTCAGAGCAGGATGACCAAGATCATAAAAGGTCTGGAAACCAAGCCATGTGGTGAAAGGGAGTTGGGTATGTTTAGCCTGCAAAAGAGAAGGTTAAGAAGGGATATGATAGCCATCTATAAATATTTTAGGGAAAGCCATGTAGAAGACAGAGTGAGTTTGTTTTCTGCTGCTCCAGGGAGTTTCTACCTAAACATTATGAAGAACTTAATGGAAATTCAAATTGCAAGTTCTTGACTGGAAGTCCTAATCCCATTGGATTCAAATTAGAAGAAAAGGTGTTCCACCTAAACTTTAAGAACTTCCTGGTGGCAAGTTCCTGACTGGAAGTTCCAATCCCAATGGATTCAAGTTAAAGAAAAGAGATTCCACTTGAACATTAGGAATAATTTCTTGACTCTAGGAGCTGCTTGATATCCAAACAGGCTGCCTCCTTCTTTGGCTAAACAGAAGTTGGGCGGCCATCTCTCAGGAGGGCTTTAGTTGTATATTCCTCTATGGTAGGGGACTGGACTTACTCTCTTCCAACTCTTATGATTCTGTGTTTATTGATTGGGAAGGTTTTGGCAGAGCAGGAGGTGTCGCTTTGTACTGTTTAGTGTTTTCATAGTTTTAAACTTTTACATTTTTTAACTGTAAGATACACTGAGTTCTTTTAAAAATGAACATTGTTCGCAAAAGTCTGGAAAAATAAAGATATTCTGGACATAGACCAATGGTTAATGAATCTAACTGAAGTGAAAGATAATGACTTCTTGATCTGTCAATTTAATGGAAAATCTACTACTAAAATAGAAGAAGAATTGGTACAAGTTACCAACTATGTCAGAAAGAAATGGGTAGATTTGTTTAAGGTTTATCTGTAAAGTAATCTTGCGTAGTTCTATGGATGTTCTTTATTAACGATGGTAATGATAAGGAAACCTCAGTTGTACTTTTTTTGAATGAAATTCTCTAAAATATTAAGTAACTAATTGTTTGACTTTGATTGGTAAACAGAAAATGGCAGACTTTACCAGATCCCATAAAAAGAGAAATCAGTTATGGGAGTTTATCTAATTATTTGTCTTTATTTTGAACTTTATCCAAGAAACAGGTAAGAGGAAATGTATAAAGAGATTGACTGTAATAAGACTGTAAACATTAAGATATTAATGCTTTTTGTTGTTTTTGTTTACTAACTTTATGAAAAAAAATTTAAAAAGGACATCCAACATATATAAGTAACTAGCATATATACCTGGCGTTGCCCAAGATTTTATTTTCTCATAGGTAATACTTGTTAGATATACTTTAGGAATTAGCTTACTTTACCTTAGATGAGGCTGAAATACACAGATTTGAGATCCTGTGTCTCTAATTCCCCAAACCGTTTTGTCCAGTACCTGTAACTTTTTCCCATATTCCCCCATCCAATCTGTATTCAGAGTTGTTAAACACAGACGTTTGGTTTCTGAGGGAATACACTGCCCTCCTCCTCGCTGCTAGGCCTTATCTCCATAGCAACCAGCCAGGCCCAAGAGCTCTCTGGCTGAGAATTATAAAGGCCCCTCCCTAAACTGCAAACCCTAAGATTCCATAGAATCTTCTTAGGCAGCCAATCATACGAGGTCTTCTCTGCCTGACATGGACAAACAGACAAACTTTGGCTTTTATAAATGGACAAGGAAAAGCAAACTCAACAGCCCTTGGAAGGCTTCAGAAGATTTTCTGTGCCTTGTTGAGGCAACAATTCTCTTTGTGGAAAAATATTCTAGCCAGCACCTTTTTTCTGTGCCTTGTGCAAGGCCCTGGTTGTCCCCTCCTTGCCTATCATCATGATGCCTGTCCGGCTTTCGCTGGCATGATTCCTCATTGCTTCCTGTGATTTGAACCAACCAATAAAGTGTCCTTGCTGCAGTCATACCCCAAAGCCTCAAGACAAGGTGGACTATTTCAAACCAAGTGCTCCAAGTCCAAAGGAAATTTCACAGCAACCTTTGTCTAAAATGTGTGCTTTTAATTTCCCAAGTTACCAGGAAAGGGAAGAGCATGCTTCCATTACATTACTTGGTCATTAAAGAGAAAACCTGAGGTTACAATCCAAATGTGTGAGTCATGAGCTGGGTGAAATTTTCTTCACCTTGGAGGGAACATTATTGCAACCCCAAATAGTCTATAATACAGTGAATGGGAAACAGAAGCCTGATCACCAAGCCCCCACACATTTGCACTATGAGCATTGACTAAACACAGCAAGATAGCAATCAGCCATACACTGGAGTGACATAGCTGCCCACAAGCCTACCTTCCAAATCAACTCAGACTGAAAACTGAATTGGAGACAGATAACAGCAATGTGAAGAGCCTGCTGGATTTGACAGCTAAGATCACACGCATGCTGGAGGCATTTCCAAACAACTATCTGCAGAGAATTATAAAGAAATTCAAGTGGAGCAAATGGAGTATTGTGGCAGGCAGCAGACATCTGGACAAAGGGTAAAAGAAGTTTTGAAAAAATGGTGCTATGCTGGATTAATGCCAAAGGCGTCTTCCTGGTTTTAAAGAGAAAAAAAATGCTTAAAGAACAGGAAAAGAATGTCTCAAAGTGATATAGGCATGGGATACAGCAGAAGAAAATCAAAACATGGCAGCAACCCTATTTGTTTTTTTTTAAAAAAAATCCCCACTGCTGTAGTGGGGAAAGGAATATGTTAACTTTACTACAATTGCATTCCCTCACTCCCATTACGATCCTCATTGCCCTTCACAATTTGAAGGGCAAATGTCTTGTTGAGAAGCATCCTTGGCAGGGTTATGTCTAATTTGACTCATATTCTGTGCTATAAGGGCTGAAGGGATCTTTGATCTCGAGGCACAGTCCATCATGACTTTTCCTCTGCTCAGCCAAGGCACATGTTCACATACAATTGCTGAAAAATAGTCATTGCATATCTATAGCCAAAGATCAGGGACTAATGGTAGTCATTAAGATGCAAAGACAAATCAGAGGAAACAGGTGCTGGTGCAAAATAATGCAGATTATAAAAACATGCTTCCAAGGGAGGTACAGCAAGATATCTGGATTAAATGTTCCCACTGGACTAAGCATTTTCCTTTACATTTCATATGAGAGAAACAAACCTCCATACTTGATTTACTTCAGCACTGACAATCAGCCATTTTTGTTTGCAGAGAACAGGCATGTGCTATGCAGCTGGCTGATTATTATTATTATGCAGATTACTGAATTTAAAGGGCTAAAGAGTTAATTTCATGATTTCTGTTGTCACCTGGGATCCTGTGTGAGAAAAAGGCAGGATATAATGATAATGATAAGAACAATGGCAATGACTCAGTTGCCCTATGTAGGCACTGAAATAAGAGCAAGAACCTACACCATTTCTGCACTACACTCTTATAGCATGATTATTCCACTTTCAACATCCTATGGAATCCTGGGGTTTGCAGTTTCTGGACTAGCCCCAAGGGAAGCCACCCATAGAACCGTACAGTAATCCAGACAAGCGACCAGTGTCTGGACTTCTGTAGTCAAGCTGTGCTGGTCCAAACTGCAAACCCCAGGATTCCATAGGATGTTGAAAGTGGAATAATCACACTATAAGAGTGTAGTGCAGAAATGGCCTGTATCCTCACCCTGAACATGACCATGTGCTTGGCAGATTCCCTTCATGAGTCAAGTGTGTAAGTCTATATAGAATTTATTTTTTGATAACATCAGAATCAATTGTGGCCAGGCAGGCTCTGAGCAGTGCCTGGATGTTCTGCTGAGCTAGATGAGGGACAAGAAACTAACCGTGAATAATGGCAAGATCAAAGCTCTGTGGATAAGAGGTTTCCAGTTCTGAGAAACAGATGACTTTCCTATTCTTGATTGGGTTGCACTCAGTGAGAAGGATCCCATGCATAGTTGGAGGATGTCCCTGGTTCCCTCTTTTTCTGGAGAACTCAATGGCATCAGGGGTTAGGAGCACTTTTTTACTGGATTCAGCTGGTTTGACAGCTACTATCAAGCCTTGGACCAGCACAGCTTGACTACAGAAGTCCAGACACCGGTTGCATGTCTGGATTACTATACTGCTCTATTGGTGGCTTCCCTTGGGGCTAGTCCAGAAGCTGCAGCAAAATGCATTAGATAGATAAGACAAACAGACAGACAGACAGATAGATAGATGATGCAAGTAGTGTTAGGTTCTTGACTGAAGCATCTTCTCAGCAACATACACCACCTTTGCTGACCACATTGGCTACCACTGTGCTATCAGACCTGCTTTTAAGGTTCTGTTATTGGGCTAGACAATCCTAAACAAATAGGGACTGTGTTTTCAAAGATTATCTGACTCACTGGCCCTAGTCAACTATCCTAATATGGACATTGTTCCCCAGAAGAAGCAATTATAACACTCTTATTAGTGTATCATGCTTTGGAAACCTCTCTTGTGGCTGTTAAAAACAACTCTTTCAGAGCTGCAGCAGCAACTTTTTTAGACTTCCTTCCCATTAGGTAGCAGGTGACAGTTTTGACTCTTAAACCCTTGCTTAAGATATATTTTTTCATTCAGTCTTTCCCTGAGGTGTGACCCAGCTATATACACTAGCTTTATTGATCATGTAATTGTTTTTTATTTATGATTTTCTTTCTTCACATTTGCATTATACTATTGGGAGTTTTATGCTATACTACTCTGTGGTTTTCTTCTATATTCAGCAGTATATACAGAAACACAGTTGTACATGTGAATGAAGTCCTTCTTACATTATACAGGTTGTTTGAATGATCAGGTGCTTGTGACTTCATAGTTTCTTGCCTGCAACCTCTTAACATGAAATCACTGCGGCCTCAATGTTTGCCTCAAATGAAAATAAAATCAGAGATAAAGGAGATGAATGGCTGCTTAGCAACCACTTTTTGGTTCCAGTTTTCTCCTGACCTTGCAGAAATAAGTGATTGCCACTTGACATTCTAGGGGAAAAAAATTCTGTGGGAAGCATACCTAGCTCATGTTGCAAAGATGGTGAGATTGTGGAATTATAAGGGTCATTTTTCCTTATCACAGCTGCCAGTTCATGAAGGGATGATGACAGTGATGATGATGATGATGACGACAACGATGATAGTGGTAGTGGCAGCAATTTATTCAGTTGTATCCTTGTTATTAACTGTCATCAAATCAACTTCAACCTGTGGCAACCCTATGAACAAGAGACCTCTGAGTCACCCTATCATCAGTCACCCAGCTCATGTCTTGCAGACTCAGGGACGTGTCTTCTCTGATTGAGTCTATCCATCTGCAGTGCAGTCTTCCTCTTTTTCTACTACCTTCTACCTTACCAAGCATTATTGTCTTTTTTAGTAAGTCACATCTACTCATAATATAGCCAAAGTATGACAGCCTCAGTTTAGTCATCTTGGCTTCTAGAGAATGCTCAGGCTTGATTTGCTTTAAGACTCATTGATTTCTCCTTTTAGCAGTCTACGGTATCCATAGAACTCCAGCAGTCATTTCAAATGAGTTTATTTTCTTCCTATAAACTTTCTTCACTGTCCAGCTTTCACAACCATACATAGAAACTGGAAATACAATGGCATGGACAATACTTATTTGGGAATTCAAAGATATATCTTTATACCTCAGGATCTTGTCTAGTTTCTTCATAGCTGCCCTTCCAAATGCTAGTCTTCTTCTGATTTTTTGACTCCAGTCTCTGATTAATAACTGAGCCAAGATATGGAAAAATCTTGAACTATTTCAATGTCTTTATCATCTGCTTTTAACTTATGTAAAGCATTTGTGATCATTATTTTTGTTTTCATAATGTTCAGCTATAAACTTTTACAGTTTACACATTCTTCCTTGAATTTCTTCAGTAATCATTTCAAGTCTTTGCTATTTTCTGCTAGTAGTATACTATCATTTGTATATCTTAAATTGTTGATGTTCTTTCCTCCAGTTTTCATACCTCCTTCCTCTGAGTCTAATCCTATTTTATATATGATATGTTCAGTGTACAAGTTAAATAGACAGGGCGATAAAATCCAGCTTTGCTTGAGCCCGTTGCCTCTTGTCATGAGGACAGGTTACGTACACACCAGGACAATCAAATGTTGTGACATATCCATTCTTTTAAAAGTGAACCATAGTTTTTCATGATATACACAATCCAATGATTTGCTGTAATCTATGACGTACAGGGTTATTTTCCTCTCAAATTCTCTGAACAAACCTTGCCAAGAAATCCCTGTGATAGCTTCACCTTAGGATTTCTGTAAGTCAGGGTCACCATAGCCCAGAAATGACTTGAAGGTAATAATAGCATCAAGAACAACAAAACCACAGTGACTTGAAGGTACACAACAACAACATTTGTTTCCACTCCCACATCTAGTAATCCCTTGAAAATACTGGACTTTTAATCTTGGCTTGATGCTGGCTGTACTGTTATCACTGATCTGCACATTTCTTTTCAAGTCCTCTTTTCTCTTTCTTGATGTGTGGTCAAGCTGTGGTGTGGGCATGGTTTCCTACCATCCTTACCATCCCCTCCATGAACACAACACATTTTCTAGTATGTTCCTCCTCCGTCATTCTCATTTTCTCATTTATTTAGGGATGTTTGGGTTTCTTTGGTATAGTTTTAGTTCTTAAGTGATATAATACTATGCTTACTTTGCACTATAACTCTAAACAGAAGCGGGGAAGAAACATTTAGGCCATTTCTGCACTACACTGTTATGGTGCTATTATTCCACTTTCAACATCCTGTGGAAATCTAGGGTTTGTAGTTTATTGAGGTCAAAGAGCTCTCTGGATGAGACTTCTAAAAGCCCCTCCCTAAACTGCAAATTCCAGGGTTCCATAGGATGTCGAAAGTGGAATAATAGCACTGTAGCAGTGCGGGGTGGAAATGGCCTTAGTCTGGTAACTGGAAATGTCATGAGGGAAGGAAGTCCTCAGAAAATTTCTGTGGCAAAGGCTGTACCTGCATTCAAAATTTCATCTGTAGAACTCCCCAAAAATATAGTGGGAGGAACCAAGACAGTGGATACAGACACATTGCATTTACCCTGGCCTGTATCAGCAGCTTCTGGAAGAAGACAAAAAAATACCCTGCAGTGGAAACAAAAAGTTGTGATTATTGCTGGAAATTCATGATAAAAATAGTGGGATATGAAGACCACTATATAGATAATAGGGGCAAGAAGGAGGAACCCACTAAGTGCAGCCACAAGACCTGCCAAATCCCAAGGCTTTTGGTCATTCTGGAGAAGCCCAGAGACTTAGGGAAACTGGGCCCTTCCCTTTGAACCACATCATACCTGTCTCAATAGATGTCCCAATGGAACAATCTAAAGTCCATGAAGCACCGATGCACTTATGAAAACCAGCCTGGGTGAAGAGATACAATAACCATCTTTGCATAAGTTTGGATCAGAGAAAGAACTGACAAATATTTAACTGCAAAAATCTCAAAGCTTTCTGGGCTCCATTCCAAAAGAGAATTACTCTGCCATCAGCAGTATCTTTCCTGTAACACAAGCTTGGCAAAAATTCACTTAGAAGCTCGGCAGAGCAAACTATCAATGCTTGGAGAATAAATAGGCATTGTCTTACCTCCCCTAAAGGTCTTTGTATGATGGATTGGAAAGCCCATGTTTCTTGGTATGGAGGGAAGGGTAGTTGACACATATTTTCAAGAGAGAGGTGTATCTCTTTCCCCCGGGGCCAATTTAGTTAAAGTGGCAACTAACAACAAAATCCATTTTTCTTACTCAGAGTTAGAGCTATTTTACATAAAAATGGTTTCCAAGGAATAGGATGAACCCAGGAAATTATTTCTCATAAATTGATTGATAGTTATGTGAATGGAAGGCAGATATGTGTGCCTGAAATGATATTTTCAGGAAGGGGTTTTGAGGCAAATACCAGTGACAAGCAATGAAGTTTCAGATTTTACCAACAAACGGGTTTAAAGGGGGGAAAAAACTAAGTCTGGATGCTATCTGTTCAAGAGTTTTTAAAGAACTCCAGTGTAACATGACAGAACATCTAATAAAAAGATGGAATATAGCCCCAAGATCAGAGAAATGGAACATGGCCAATGTAACAGCATTTTTTTTAAGGAATCCAGAAAATTAGAGGCCATGGACTGGTGGTTCGTGGACCAAGTGGGGGATGTGGGGAATTTAACCCTAAAATTTCAGAGCAGCCTGCTCCCCCCACCCCCACCTGCATTCCAATAGCTGCCTGTTCAGTTAGCTTAATTTTTTTTGTTTTTTGGTTGAATTATTGGGGAGTGTGGCCATGTAGACTGTCAGCAAGGGGCTCCCAATTGACTGCTCAGAAGCAATGGTTGGAAGTGCTGTGTATTTTAATATTACAACTTCCTGTGCATATTGGTGGGCTTTGAGGTAGCAGTGACTATCTAGAAAAGGATCTTGAATTTGTGATCATCAAATGAAACTATTGACTCTGTGCAGGACCTCTATGTAAAGGGCGGGTGCCACAGTGGATGTTATTAGGAATGAGATCAAAAATAAAACTGCCAACATAATGATAATTTTCTACAAATATTACATACAACCCCACTTGGGGTACTGTGTACAGTTCTGGGCACTGCCAGCCCCCTACTCAAATGTATTAAAAAGTTGAAAAAGTTACAGGAAAAATGCAAGCCAAATGAACATGGGTTTTCACTATGAGGAAAGAATGCTTTGGGTTCACCAGCTTAGAGAAAAACTAAAAGAAAGGGTGTAACACTATGGGTGGTATAGAGAACATGTTTAGGGAGATATCTCACAGTACCAGAACTGGGGGGTGGGGGTGCTGAAATTGTTCCCTTGGCGCACGCACACGCGCGCACACACACACACACACACTGCTGCTACATCCCTGTTGCTGCTTCTGCTGTTTGATGTCCAGCATCAGGTCAGAGAGAGTATGCCTTGTCCAAGATCACCTGTGGGCTTCCAGGACTAACTGGAGATTTGAACTATGGACTTTCAGCATTGTAGTCTAATACTCAAATCACATCTTCCATAAAAAATTCCTGACCGACAATCTGATACACATCTTCTGGGGGAATGATTCCACAATTATAGCATCATCACGACTCCCACATCTCCCTGAAGAGCCAAGGCTAATTTTCTAGCCAACATTGCAAGGTAGGAATCATGTAGACATGGGGGGGGGGCAATGAGGAAAGTTTGCCCTGTTTTGGAGGTGTCCTGGCCCATAGCCATGCCCCCGCATCCCCTGTACACATCCCCAAGCACAATGGCCATGCCCCCACACTGTAGCCCTTCTCCCTCCTGCCCTCCCCTTCAAATACTCCAAGCTCTGCCACTGCAAGGTAGGAAGGGTATATCATTGCCAGAATTCAAAAAAGAAGGAGAGACATATGGGGGGGAAAAACACAGGTCCCATCAGACGCTAAACTAAATCCTACCAGGTATACATCAGAATTGGTAAGGACAGTCTAAACTAAATCTCACCAGGTGTACAATTGTAATATCTTGACCCAGGGTGGGCAACTTATGTTCCTTCAAATATGTTTGGACTGCAATCTGGCACCAGTGGCGAGGGTGGCTAGGGCTGAAAGGGAGGCAGTCCAATGACATGTGGAAGGCCACAGATCTTTCACCCATGTCTTAAGCAGCAATTGTTCATAACTGATTTCTAAAATGTATTTGTTGCCCTATAATTAATCATCTTTTATCATGTATTTTTTGCCCTATAACTACAAGTTCTCAGAGCAATGCCCTATTGGATAGCTTTTGCAGTCCACAATTATAGTAGTTTAATAACTGCCCTAGTTCCATCCTATAGAATCCTGGGATTTGTGGTCTGAGGAGTCAATAGCACTGTCTGGTAGAGCATTCTAAACACCTCATAAAATGACAAATCCTGGGATTTCAGAGGATGGAACCAAGGTTGTTCAAGTGGTATCTAACTGCTATATTTATGTTGTGTGAAAGAGATCTGAAACAAAGATAAAATCCAAAATGGATGGGAAACAGCTAAAATAATTGCACAGAGAAAAGACTAGAAATGAGCATAAGCTATAAAGATATTGGCTGGCATGCTATAGGGAATTAAGGTGGCACAAGGTAGATTTATGCCATGACAGACTTGAACCAAAGTGCCAAAGTGACAGCAGTCTTGGCACCAGAGAGGGAGAGTTTTTTCATAAGTAGGGTGCCACAATAGAGAATGCCTTCATCCATGCACTTCCAGAGCATATTGCAACAGCTGATAAGAAACAGAGGAGGAGGCCTCCATTAAAATGATTGCTGGAATTCACTATTCCAGTTATGGATCCATAACCTAAAGTTACACATCTGTAACTGGATCACATTCACAGTCCCTATGTATTCACAATCATGGCACCATTGCCATGATTGTAAAAGTCCTCCCCATCCTGCTTTATTGGGCATTAGCCACCATGAGCAATGGAGGTCTGTTTGGCTATTATTCAGAGTGCAGCATGCTGATGTCTATACACACACACACCACTCCTGCTAGTGATCTCTTGTGCAATGAGGAATTGTGATAGGGATCCTGCTTCTGATTGTTGCAACAGAGATCGCTGGGCAGGGGTGGAAAGGAACATCAGTATACTGTTCCTTGATGGACAAGAGAAAAGACGGCTGTCACTCACAGTGGCCACTGCCCAGTAAAGCAAGACTGGGAGGAGGTTAGCCAGGAAAGGCTACTTAGTTTACTTGGTTAAATATAATTAAGTAGCTGATCTAGGATCTTGGCCATTATATCAGTGTTAGTCAATGTTAGTGCAGAAGCAACCCCCAACAATTCACCATTTGGGGATTCTGCTTGATTCCTGACAAAACACTGCATGGTGTCAGAAAAGCCTGAGAACATAAAAATATATAAGGAGTGATGTGCGCTATTGGGAATGAAATATAAATTAAAGCAGCTCCACCCTCTAAAACATAACAAGAGGTTCACAAAATGCACATGGAGATAATCACACCTTTTTCTTTAAATCTATGAATTTGTATTAATTCTTACACTTACCCATGAAGGTCCCATCCTGATTACACTGTGCATTGAAGAAAGATATAAAGTTCCTGGTTTATATTGCATGGAATCTGTGTTTTGAGCTGCTGAGCTGTAGGGTTTTGAGTGCCTGACGAACACTCTTAAAGACCATGGTTTGAATTCCCACTCAGCCACAGAAACTTACTTCGTGACTATGGGCAAGTCACATGCTGCCAGTCTCAGAGGAAGGCAACGAAAAATCCCCTCTAAACAAATCTTGCCAAGAAAACCCTGGGATAGACAGTGCGGGGAGTGTGGACGGGCTGAGACCCACAAATACAGCCTTAGAGGTCCTCTTGTGGACCCAAGGCCACCATTTTGCAGCCCTTGCTCTAAGTAGCAACATCCATATTCAGTTTTAGCTCAGGCACCTTGCGAATAAATACATTGGTACGCTGAGGCTTCTCTGCTTTCCAGGTCTCAATTTTTCATTTTTTAATTCTCTCTCGCTTGACTTGAGATTTGTGCACCCAAGTAGATTATGTTCTCAGGGTCATCCCTTAAATGTTTTGTTGAAAAAATGAATTTTAAAATCCTGGTCAACCTACTTCATAAGCAGTAAAGCTACACCCACAAGGTATTAGTCAAAATCTGTTGTTCTGCTCTACTGCTTAAGTGTGATTTTATATATTTTATATTGATGTTTTTTTATCCTCCTGGTTGAATACTAGCAGTGTTATATGTTGCTGAGGATAGCATACGATAGCTAAAATAAATACATTTCCACAGCATTCTCTGCCCAGCCATACTGAGGAAGATAGAAGCTTACTTAGAGAAGAAAGGACAGTAATAGCTTTTATGTGCACACCTTAGACAGCCTGAATACCCTAAAGGTACCAGATTTTCTCTGATCTTGGAAGCTAAGCTGGATCAGCTCTGGTTAGTAGATGGATAGGAGACAGCCAATGAATATCAGGTGCTGTAGTATTCCTCTGAATATTCCTTGCCTAAGAATATCCTATGAAATCCATGGGGTTGCAAGTAAGTCAACTGGCAATTTGAGGACAACACATGGGGTCAGTATATGCTTTATGTTTTCTTTTAAAGGGGTATTAACACCAAAAGAACTAGAGATTTTTGCCAGTTATTTGTTTTGACCACTCTTTTTTCCCATATCCTTGCATATTGCAGGAAATAAGCTGAATTCCTCTTTTTTATCTAATAGTTTGATATTGTCTTGATTTGAGTTGTGCATTTATGATAGAAAGTAAATAATGGCCATTTCAGCGTGGGGTATTTGAAACGGTGCAGTTTGTGCTCCAGGGAGGACGTTTGCACCTGGGAGCAGACTGGGGACGGACTATTTAATGTAGATCCGCACCTTAGCCCACTCCAGAATGGCCCCAAGTGGTTGTCCAGTGTACTTTTGAAAAACCTGTTTCTTTTGGTTTTTCAAAAGCACAGAGCACGTCAGTGCAAGCCTGCTCTCTTGTGCAGATTTGCAGGCTTGCACCAATGCCAGCCTACGAACTGCCAGGGGTGAGCATTAGGCTGGCGAGCTTCAACAGTTGGTCAAAACCCTCGACCCTCGACCGACTGGAAGTCACATTTTCGACGCCGGAGCAATGTGAAGCGATGAGCATGCACTGCTCCGGAGCAGCCTGGGCCCGGTAAGTAGCAGTACAGGGCAATTCCCTCACCCTGTGCAGAAAGGGCCATTGTTACCCTGAAAATCTGGGGGTCTCAGAGGGAAACCTCGATATGCTCCAAGTGATGGGGAAAGTAAGCTCAACGGAGCTCAAGCAATAGCAAAGTGAGAGGCAGGGTAACCTAATGAAATCTTTTACCCAGTTTTTATGAGGTCAGGACCAGTCAGAAATCACACAAAAAGGTCCAATGAATGAATTTATTAAACAGTAATAGCTTTCATCCAAGGGCTAAAAAGAAATAAAGAGTGGAAATAAGATAGAGGGATTGCTGAAGGATTCATAGTTTGGTGATGCTGCACCTTTTCCTGAAGTCCTTGGTCTGGGAAGCAGTGAAAGAAAAAGGTACTCAGTGAAGAGACGCTGAGGGGATCACGCGGCTATTGGGAGGAAGGACCAGTCAATTGGTATGACCAGGAAGCACCCAAAAAAAAAAAAAAAAACTAGTCAAAAACAGGGATTATTTGTAAGAAAAATTTACCTTGAGGGCAAATCCTCTCCTGAGGAGAACAAAGGGGTCAGCAACGGAAAACAACTTCACACCGGCACCTTCTTTGATATTAGAAGATAACAAGGTGTCACCCAAGTATCAGGATCTTCCGCTGCTTTGGGTTGCGGTGTGAGTTTATGTAGTTGGATAAGATTTTATTGCTCCCAGTGCCCAACTTTGTGGGAATACTCTTACTCCCTTCGATTTGACTCCTTAAAGGCTGATGATCTTTTGTCCACCGTGGGTTGGCACAGCTTGAGGTCTCCTGTGGCTATGTGACTGGGGAGTTTACTGGCCTGACCTGGTTCTTTTGATCGTATGACTGTTGTTGCCTACGTGCTCATCTGGGTGACCTCTCTGGTGGGTTAGATTAATTTTATATCAAAGTTGTAGACCCCAGGACAGGGTTTACCAAGGGGGCAACAATATTACAACTCCAGTCAGATGCTAACAGTGAGATCCTATGTGCATGCATTCCATTAAGTTTTGCTATATTTATTTGTGCTCACACTTGTGCTCATAGCAGGGGTGTGGGACTTTTTGTTTATGGCAAAGGTCTTACATCCTTAGTAATAATCTGTTGGGGGCCACAGGTCAACACTGGACATAAGTATAACCAGTCACTCTAGGTGGAAATTAAAGTACCAGTGGTGTGCCAACAAACCTAAACAGGTTGGCAGGAATAGGCAGAGACATGGCTGGGGGAAGCAACAATTTGTGTGTAACAGTGACAAACAACTGCTTCATATATATTATTTTTCTATATGTGCATAATATTTCTAGAAGTTAGTTTGTTATTATTTGCCATCAAGTCAACTTAGACTTATGGAGACTCTGTGAATGAGAGACTCTATGAATTGCCCCGCTCAGGTCTTGGAAATGCAAGGCCATGTTTTACTTGATTGAATCAATCTACCTGTAGTTCAGTCTCCCTCTTTAACTACTGCCTTCCACTTTACCCAGCATTATCATCTTTTCTAGTGAGTCACATTGTTTTATAATATGTCCAAAGTATGACAGCCTCAGTTTTTAGTCATCTTCACTTCTAGGGAGAGTTCAGGCTTGATTTGCTCTCAGACCCATTTATCTGTCTTGTTAGCTGTCCATTGTATCCGCAGAATTCTTTTCCAGTACATTTCAAATGAGTTGATTTTCTTCCGATCAGCTTTCTTCCCTGTCCAGCTTTCACAACCATACATACAAATCAGAAATACTACAGCCTCGGTGATTTAACAGTATGCAAGTTACTCTTCCCCTTTTCATTTGTCAAGGAATGTAATAAAATCTGAGATGGAATCCTGTTTTTGATATATTCATGTGTAAATCATATTTACATATGTATATGCCTTTTGTGGGGGGGATGTTGTGCAAGGGCCTGTTCACTGACTACTCACACAGTTTACCCTATCCCAGGCAGGTTTCAACCCTAGGAATGCTGCCATGACTGTTAACTTGCCAGGAAAGGAGGGAGGGAGATGAGTTGTCATCGTATGTCTTGGATGCAGATGTACAGCTTCGGGAAGAGGGACTGAGGTCAGTCTCATGGATCTTCAGGAATTTTTTGGAGATGCAGAAGAACAACCTCCTTTCAATTGTCTTGGATACAGCTGACCACTGTGTGAACACCTCTTCCACTTTATCCAATAAATGGTCATATCAGCACCTTGGTTTGTAAGCAGATTGTGTGTCTAGATGGAGAGAACAAGAAAGCTGTGCTCGTGCAACATTATGCATCACATGACTTGATATAGGATCTTTGCCATGCAGTCTTCTCTCCACAATGGCTGCCAACATAAATGCAGATATAGAAGCCATGACTTGTATATGCAAATCTAGGTTTGGAGTGTGGAGGTTGTCCCTGAATGGATTTCCTGAAACAATGAGTATATTTACCCCAATAAGTATAAAACATCAGCAAACTTTGGCCATTTCTGCCCTACACTGTTATAGTGCTATTATTCCATTTCCAACATCCTGTGAAATTCTGGGGTTTGTAGTTCACTGAGGCCAAAGAGCTCTCTGGATGAGAATTCTAAAGGCCCCTCCCTAAAATGCAAACCCCAGGATTCCACTAGATGTTGGAAGTGGAATAAAAACACTACAACAGTGTAGGGCAGAAACGGCCTTAGTTATAAATATATATAAGAGTTGTGGTAGTCGTGGTGGTAGGGTGCAATAGGGTGGGAGTGTGCGGGATATAAAAGTGGGATATAAATTAAATTAATAAATTAATAAATAGATGTCTGCTATTCTGTGGTAGCATAAGTATAAACCATTATCCCTGAGACAGCATTTCAGTGTCTAGAGCTTGCAAGTGTTCTGAGAAAACAATATTTTCCCTCTGCCATTTTTTAAAATGCTTTTCTCGTCTCTCTGACAACTAGAGTTTGAGGCATTTGATCAAGAGGTTCCCTTAATGCAGCAGTGGGTCAAGGCAGGGATGACAAGTTAGGGTTGTGAAGTACAATTCCCAGAATAATGGAAAGCTACACCTGGCCCATGCCTGCCTTAAAGTAAAATCTCCATCAACAGGTTTCCATTGCTAAATTCCTAACTTGTTGTTCTCTGTTCTCCAGCCATGGGGGTAGATTATGATGATGTAGCTCTACACAATGTTTTCTGCTTTGGGTTTTTATATCTTTGCAGGTGTGCTGAGATTGGATGCAGGGTCTGAATCATATCTTCCATTACAGAGGTGGAGAAGAGGAGGTGAAGAAACATTATCTTGGACTTTCCAATGACTCCAATGAGAAGGCTTTAACTTACACCATCTGTTTTGCAGGTGTAGTGTTACTCCATCTTCAAGACAGAGCTAAACTGTAAGCAAGCACCATATTTGAACAAGCATTTACTTTACCACTCCTGCTCAATGCTACCCACTTTTCTCCTTTGTGCGGCTTCAGTCCCCTGCTCACCCCCATCTTGCCAGCATATCCTTTTGCTTTGCTGACTCATGTGAGGTTAAATGTGATCTGTCCTGTTCAGCAGGCATGACTCAAGGACTGGATCACGCTATAAGAGATGAAAATGCATTTGTCACCTGAAAGTTTCACTGCATAATTGCTTGAAGCTCTGTGTAAGAGCAAAAGCTTGCACATTCATCCAACAGGAAGAGATACCTTAGAAAATGTCCTGCTTACCAACCTCTCCCATAACTAAGCTCTGGCTTTATTAAAACTACAGCAAAGCATCAGCTTCTGCTGTTCCTATGAGGATATTATTTTGTTGAACAACAAACTGCAGTCAAGTTCCTGGTTATTTCCTTGTAACAGCTAGTTGCATATCAGCAAGATAGAAGAAGAGGATTCTGACTCTTAAGAGAGGGCCCATAGCTTAATGGCATGTCTTCACCACTCATAAGGTTCGAGTGGTACATGTTTGCCACTCAGAAGGTCTGAGGTTCAGTCCCTGAAACTCTCCAAGTAGGGCTGAAAAAGCATCTGCCAAAACTGTGGAGAACTGATGCCAGTCAGTGCCGATAACCTGAAATGGTTCAATGATCAGACTCAATATAAAGCAGCTTCCTATCTGTTCATGTGTTTGTTTGTTTATGAGGGTACCCAAGACAATGTACAACAAGTAAAAATGTTTAAAACAATACAGAGATAAACAGAGTAGCTGGAAATACATAAACTAGATGTGCATATGTTTGTTGTTCATGTTGATGATCATTACCACCACAATGGCAAATGCCCCCTCCTCAAACTACATTAACAACCAGCAGCTGAACCAAGTAATTTGTTCTGCTGGTGATCAGAGTTTAGCAGGATAAAATTTCTAGTCTCCTCCCACCAGGGAGCAAGGCTGTGAGGAACAGAAGGAGGACCTCTGTTGCAACTCTTCCTTGCAGCCTTGCTTGCTGGCAGGGGGAGGATGGAAAAGTCATCCTGCTTTGCTCCAATCAGCAGCAGAAATGACCCCTATTGCTCAATGTTGGCTGCTAGTTGTTAAACTAGGTTGTGGCAAGCTGGGTCAAATGACATTATGTAGTTACACATTCATAACTGCATCTGTAATGTAGGCTGTTAGCCTTTAAAAACAAATTAAATACTCTGTAAGATTTTTCAAACAATCTAAAAATAATACTCAAATATAATTTTAAAACAATCGATTAAAACAGACAAAGTGATTTCAAATACCCAGGCCATGTGTTACCATGCCGTACACCCCCATTCCGTGATATCATTGGCAATGAACATTATTTAATTAGTATAAAATATAAATTTTACACTATTATGGCTGAAAAGCCATGCTGGCAATGGCCTGGACACAGTCAAGGTGTTACCCTGTATGTTGGGGGTCCCGGGAGGGGCGCCCAAATAACCAAATAAAAGCACAAGATGGGGAAATTAAGCTCGAGCACTCTCTTAAGCTGTCAAGAGGCAGGGTAACTTTAGCTAGGATCTTGTACCCTATGTATACAGCGTCAGGTCAGAGAGCAGCTAGACAAGGGTTTAAAGTAACAAATAATATTTTATTGAAGACAAATAGCACGAAAGACACGACATACACTAACTAACTTGGAAATAGACATAGAGAGCTTTGGGGAAATGGGTAATATGGTCTCGTAGTCCTGGAGAGAAGCGGGAATTGCAGGAGAGAAAGCTCAGCGCGACTCGCTGAGGGGAGTTCCTTCAGACTACCGGCAGCAAGGCGGGATGGAAGTCCAAAGTAGTTCAAGGTAGTCCCGAAAATGGGGACTTTTTATAGGGTGGATTTTACCTACAGGCTAAGCCATGCTCGGTGAGAACAAAGGAAATTTGGAGCTGGACAAAGGAGTTGGAAACGGTCAGGTTTTGCATGATGAGCTTAGCGCTGGATGACAATAGTATGGCCAGTACGCTGATGGCCCATTGTAAAGGAATGGCTCGGCTCTTGGCCGTGCGTCTTTGTAAAGATTCGTGCGGAGCAAAGCCAGTTTGCAGGGAGGTTTTTCCCTAAAGCATCGGAGAGGCTTAAGTTGCCTGCCTGAATGAGGTTTGGAATGTACAACCATTAACGGCCGCGCCCAATTCGTGCTTGTCCGGTGGACCTCTGCAAACACGTGGAGTAGGGTGGCAGAGAAAGGTCAAGCAAAGGTCAAATTATTTGATATCAAAAGGATATCTAGCACTTTCACCTGACATATCATAACCGTGATAACAAAGGGATCAGTCGGGAAGCTCTGCTGTTAATGAGCTTGCAAATGTCTGCTCAATGATTCAACCTTCAGAAACAATAGCACCTGAAATTTTCTCAACAGAGCAACTGATTGTCTTCAACCTACTCCCTCTTCCCACTGAAATGCTCCCTTGTTTCCTCACCTGTCCAGCCATTAAGGAGTTATCATGATTCCCATCAGTGCTTTGTCACCTAATGCTAAAGCCATTAGCCTGTCCCATTCCATAGTTTGCTCTGCCAGAGAGCCATTAACACCTTCCCCTCACAGGGCAGAAACAGGGTATTTAAACCCTGGCTCTGAGCCAGACAACACATAGTACACTGGACATAGGCCATCACTCAGCGGCTCCAATTCCCATTCTTGTACCACCCTCAGACCCTTAGTCTGAGCCACATCATTTTGTCTCTTCTCTGCAGGACAGGTAAATATTACTTGCTTTGCCCTAACTTCTCGCTATCCATTTTTTCCCTCCTTTCCTTCAATTAGCCTTGTGTAGTTGTGAGACTGCTTGAATCTTGTGTGTTACTATGCTATTCCCCAATAAAACATACTTTTAATCTCCAACTGGTGTCCCTGCATTAGTACTGGTATATGTAGGTGTAAAAGATTGTTACCCTGTTTTCTGGGGGTCCCGGGAGGGACACCTATATGCACTCTCAATTAACTAAGTTTGGGGAAATTAGCTAAGAGCAAAAGTTAGCAATGCGAGAGGCAGGGCAACACAGTGGAATCTTTTTCCCAATGTCTACGGGGTCAGGCCAAGCCAAGGAGCACAGCAAAGTTTAAGAATAATTGTGATGTTTATTAAATACAGACAAACAGTGTATGCAACACACTCACACAGATAACTATAGAAAATAAAGGTTGGAGTGGGACAGAGGGAATTTTGAGAGGGATTGTTGAATTGGGTGATACGACACTTGTCCTGAAGCCCGGATAGGTCACTGCAAAGGTCTGAAGTTGCACAGGTCTCAGCCAATATGACTGAGGGGAAGGCTTGCCAAGCAGAGTGGCGGCAAGATGGGATGGAACTCAGGAACGATCCGAGGAAGGTCTTGGAATCGGGGGGTTTTATAGATGTAACTACAGGCTATTCTGTACTTGGGGAAAACAATGAGTTTTGGGCATGAGACAAAGCTTTGGAAAGGTCAAAATTTAGCATGATTGAGTTAGATCCAAATTGACAATGGAGTAGCCAATATGCAGATGCGCGACGCTTGACAGTTGAGTATTCAGCTTGCCAACTTGCCTGCTCAGGGCAGGGAGTTCTTTGTAAACAGTGTGCATACATAATGAGGGTGTTTGCAGAGAGGTCTCCTAAAGCGGTGATCTCGCTATTTCTGGCCTACCTGTATTGTTTTGGGATATTGCAGCGTTTAGTGGCCGAGCCTAGTTCTGTGCTTGTCCAGGGGCCTCACAAACACGCAAAGAGGGGTGGTGGAAGAAAGCCAAATTATTGATATCAAAATGATATCTATGTCACCTTAAGTGTGGCCTAGGAACTGTAGTAACAAGATCTTGTAAGGTTTCTTCCACTCTCTGGCCTCCCTTTCCACAGAGGCACTGGCATCATTAGACACCCACATTTTGGGATAACGTATGTGGAACAATGCCATTTCAACAGTCTGCTGGAAGTTCAAAACATATAGACCCGGTCTAACTTTGGCAGGGAGTTCCAGAGTCACGATGCTGCTACAGAGAAAGTCCTGTGCATAACCAACCTAGCCTCTCAAAACAGGGCTTTCGCTGAAGATTGCAGATTTCTGGGAGACTCATACAGGAGAAGGTGGTCATTCAGATATCCTGGCTGTCTAAGAGTTTGTTCTTGTAAGACTGGTGTTAATATTATCTCAAAAATGTACACTCAACTCCAGTCTGGCTCCCATATTGTGCACTTCCATACACTTTTCAGGGGCAGCCCTCTATAGAAGTCATTATGTAGTCTAATCGGAGATAACTAAGCCATGAACTGTTGTACTTAGATCTCCTCTACCTAGAAAAGGTCACAGCTGGTGCACCAGTTGAAAATGGACAAGGACAGCCACCTGGCTTTCCAGGAGCAGTTCTGGGTCCAAGAGCACCTCCAAGCTACACATATAATCTTTCAAAGGAAGTGCAACCCAGTCCAAAACAGGCTGTATAGTACAGAGTCTTTACTTTTCAGGAGTCATTGCTTTTCAGCTACAGAAATGACCAGCACTTAATTAAAATATAACCTAGCCATCCATAGAAACTCTGCATTAGCTTTTCTCAGCTGTGCCTTGCAACTGAATGATGACATAGGGCCAGTTCACACATCGCTGCTTCGACCATAGCTGGTTGACTCTGCTCATAGCTAGCTGTTCTCTTTTCTTTTTTCTTCTTGGAACCCAAACTACTGTGAGAACAGCAAGGAAATTGCCTGAAATGCATTCATCATGAATACAAGGCTGCATTTCATTGTGCCAGTCAACCCATAGCTCTGTTTAACCCATGCATGATCAACTGCGGTCTGGTAAAATGCAGGTAGTTGGGCACAAACTAGCCATTTAAGTTGATCATTACATCCTGAATCTACCTGACCTAATGGAAATAGAGTTTGTTTCTAAATAAGCTCATCATTGTGCTGGACAAATAAGCAAGCTATTTTCACAGATTCTGGTAATAAGTACATGTGATTTAAAACAAAAATAGGAAAATAAGAAAAACTCCAGAAGAGTTCTTGGGAGGAGAGAGACATATTTAGATTTAATAGGATTTCTTTTTCTTTTTTTAGCTTAGCTTCTAATTAGCACAGTTTTCTCAGATTCTGAAATGTAGGAAACTGAGAAAAACAACTAGCTAAGGAATGTATTTAGAAATATATGGTCAGTGCACACCATAAACTGGTGTACAGTCAGAAAATCAATACAATTAATACTGGCTTAACACACTTGGAGACAATTCAGCTCAAGACCATACTTTGTCAGCTTGCAAATAGAAAACTTTGTATACATTTATGATACATACATGTGGATTATTGTCCACTGCCAGATGATTTGACAACAAAATGTTACTCTTCATTCCTCCAAAAAGGAAATGCAAAAGACCAGCAAGTATACGTATGCAAAGTTATTCATTTTCCATGGTAGACTATGTTTGTCTGGAAAGATATATGATATAGCATGCACGCACACACACGCACACACACGCACACGTATGCATGCTATGTTTGATGTCTGAAAACAACAGAAGAATTCATCGGGACCCAACAGATGTTTCACTCATAAAGCCAGTTGTCAAACACAATCAATACCCTTCCTCTCTCAAAAGCTGTATCATAGAGTTAGAGGATACTAAGAATTCAATCCAAGTAATTGAGGTCTTTAGAGGAGCCCCTGTTGTATGTCCCAACACCTTGTGAAGTTAGGTTGTTTCACACAAGTAACAGGGCTTGCTGTGTAGCAGCAGCTCAACCATGGAATTCCCTATTTGAGAAAGTTATGCTGGCCCCATCTCTTTTAAGCTTCCAGTTGGCAGCCAAAACAGTGCTCTTCCGCATGGCATTCAGTGTTTAGAATTAGTGTTTTAACTGTTTCAAAACTGGATTCTAGGATTGTTTTTAGAGTATTTTTAGGAGTTTTTAAAGAGTATTTTAATGTGTTTTTGACTTTATTTTTAATCTTTGCATTGTTTTAATTGTTTGGTTTGGTTTTTGTTGTTGTTGTTTATTGCCTCATGAGCCCTTGTGGGCTAGGAGGTGATAAAAATACTATAGGTAGGGAGAGAGAGAGAGAGAGAGAGACAGAGAGAGAGATGACTTTTAGGGCTGCAAGAGTTGCTAGTACAAGAGTACAAGGTGCACTTTCTCTGATGCCTCTCCCTGCCATATCCATGGATATAGTACAAATAACAAGCTTCTTTCATTCCTTTGAACTATACCCATTACTATCCCATGGCACCCATTTGTTACCTACCCTTATATAACTCCTCACTCAGATTTGTACAACTCAGTCCTTGTCCCTACTTATTACTTACCAATATGCTTGATATTTCACATCAAGATGGAGGATGAGGGGAAAATTTTTAAAACTGATGCTCCCTTTACATGGTCAGAAAAAAAATTATATTAATGAGCCTACCACTTTAGGCTGGCTTTCATACTAGTCCTCACTTTACTTTTTCAATGATATTTCTGCTATTTTTTTTAAAGGGAGATAGCTTGATGTTTCACATCAAGGTGGAGGACGAAGGGAAACTTTTTCATTCATTCATTCCTCCCTTTTCTCTCAGAGTGGAATCCAAGGTGGCTACATTTGAGCAGGCCTTAAGGTTAGCTCCCACTAAGGTGATTTCTGTGAAGAAAATTGATACTTTATTTCAAAAATTAAGTTGGAAGTCTCCCAAGTTCCGCAGGCTCTGACTTTATCTATGATGGCAGAGACAGTGGATGCTTCACTGTTGGCAAATTAGAACACAAATCCTAACTGACCAAGATGGCTGGGAACTATCCTGCCAACTGAGTGAAGACTAATGCCCTTTCCTCAGCTTACCTTTTTGCGGAGCTGGGGTGCAGGGATCACGTGTTCTTGCATCCCTGCTGCTTCAGTTCTGCATGAGCTGCCTGGTCCCGAGCAGGCAGTGCGAGAGCCCTGCCTCTTCCTTTCGCAGCGCAACTTGGGAGTTTCCCAGGCTGCGCTGGAGCAGGAAGCGCAACCGCTGTGGCTCCTGAGGCTCTGCATGCATGGCAAGTGTGTGTGGGGCCCTAGAGCAATGCGCAATCGCACACCATTTACAGCCAAAAGCTGAAAAAGAAAAAGTGTGCGAGCGGCGCCTGCCAGGCCCTGGAGCGTAGCACGATTGTGAGTGCGTCATGCAGATCGCTCCTCACAATTGTGTGACACTCCAGGCACCCCTTTGCATGGCAAATGCCATGCGAAAAGGGCCTAAGCCAGCTCAAGCAATGCTGAATCCTAACCAATTCCACCTACAGATTTTGCAATTACTTAGAATTACTATAGTCCTGTTGTGTGAGCATAGTGACACTGTTCCTGCATTGAGGAGAGGTTTAAATCTGGTACAACTCAGATCCTTCCTCAAACCACTCTTCTCCCCCCATTTTTGGCTCTTCTGGTGGCTGCTGTCAACCAGCAGAGGAGTTGCCCTAGCAGAGCCCTCTAAAATCAAGTGGCCGAAGGGGGCTTATGGTGACATAAGACTTGATCAGCCAGAATAAGGGTAGTTTAGCCAGCACAAAGGGCTTTTGACTATTTAATGTCCCTACAGCCAGCCCATCTTTCAATCAGGATTGCACTATACATTAGCAGTTTCTAGTAAATCAGCAGATAAAAGCAATCTGCTAGAATTGATGAAGTTGCTTGGTATATACTACTGATGTGCTTGCTTGATTTACTGGTTCCCACAGGGAGAAAAAAATATTTTTATCAATTTTTCTCCCCACTGCAGAAAGGTCTTTGACAACTCTGCAGTTTCCAAAGAAATTCTCAAAGGGGTGAGAAAGTCTTCCCTCCAACTCAACCTTTCCCTGCCTCACTCCCAACACACTTGTTGCCAGACAAGTTCCAAGAGTCTTGATGATGTCATCCTTCCGGACCTGCAGAGGACCACTGGGATCTCCCAAAAGATGCCTGCAATGATGTGCTGGCACATAGCCAGCAATAGCTCCCACATGGCTGTCTCCCACCCTCTCTTCCACCCACTTCAGGTCTGTGCCAGGGGAACAGCTGGGGCAAGGCTGAGTAAGGTCTGTCAGAACCCAGCTGGCTATAATGATCCCTGCCTGGCTTTTGCCCTCTCCCCTCACATAGTCATCAAAGGGCCAGCAGGGGGAAGGAGGAAGCTGAGTGAAGATCTTTGCACAACAGTACAGGTTTCCTCCAGACCTCATAGTGATTCTTTGGAGGTTCCAGAGGATGACATCATCATTGCTCACCAAGTAGCAGAACAAGATGTCCTTATTAGAGATTAGAGAGCTGCACCAAAACTAACAAAATGAACTTAATTAGGAAGAAATATAAGGTACTACACTCAAGCAGAAAAAAATGAAATGCACAGATATAGGATGGGTGACACCTGGCTTGAGCACAGTACATGTGAAAAAGATCTAGGAGTCTTAGCAGACCACAAGTTGAACATGAGTCAGCAGTGTGATGTGGCAGCCAAAAAAGCCAGTGCAATTCTATATTGCATCAATAGGCATATAGTGTCTAGATCAAGGGTAGTAGTATCACTTTATCCTGCTTTGGTCATACCTCACCTGGAATATCCTGTCCAGTCCTGGACACCACAATTCAAGAAGGATATTGATAAGCTGGAACGTGTCCAGAGGAGGGTCACCAAAATGGTCGAAGGCCTAGAAACCATGCCCTAGGTGGAACAGCTTAGGGAGTTGGATATATTTAGCCTGAGAAAGAGAAAATTAAGCGGTAGTATGATAAACGTGTTTAAATATTTGGAGGGATGTCATATAAAGGATGGAACAAGCTTGTTTTCTGTGGCTTCAAAGACTAGAAAACAGAACAATGGCTTCAAAATTGAAGACTTACACTCCACATAAACATTAAGGAGAATTTCCTGATGGCATATGCTACATCAGAAGTGTGATAGAATCTCCTTCTCTGAAGGTTTTTAAACGGAAGCTGGATTGCCATCTGTTGGGGATGGTTTGATTGTGTAGTCCTTGCACAACAGGGGTTGGTCTCAGTGGCCCTTGTGGTCTTTTCCAGATCTGTGATTCCACAGGCCACAGTGATCCTTGGCTATCCTTCCCCTTCCTCCAGTCACAATATGGCCATGTTGGTGGGGGGCAGGAAAAAGGTGAATCTGGGATAAAGGGAAGTAGGAAGAGTTCTGGAGTCTCTTCAAAAAAATTAGGAGGAAAACCAAAAAAAGGGACTTCAGAAGGATACTTCACATTGGAATTTCCTGACACTTGAGAAAGCACTTTTTCATTCCCCCTGTAAAGTCTTTAGATATTTTCCCATCTCTAATTAATACCACAGCATATTGTTTCATCAAACCAGTGGACTCTTATCTTCTTCAGTTGTTCTTACAAGCCTAAAGATTACCTCATAGGTGGATGATATTCCAGAAAGACCTTGTAACCTTCATCCTATTGCTGAACTGACAAACTTTTTTTTAACAGCTCAACTAAGATAAGGATGAAATTGATTGTGCAAGAGAGCAAAACACCCTCCTTCAGGCTAAGAGACTTATTTTAGCACTGTGTGTAAATCTTCATTTGATTATATTGTTAGGCTCTTTAACAAACAACATAATGGCATTTTTAATAACTAGTTAAATGAAGAGACCAATTTCTTTCACCAAAGCTTTCTCTGCATATTCCAATCCGAAAGAAAGACATCATATATAGGCAAATGGGCAAGACAACTTTTTTTATAAAAAAAAATGCATAGGGATGCCAAGATGCAGGTTGCCTCAGACTCACCTTGAAGAAAAATCCGCATAGAGATTACAATGCCAGTAAATCAAATCTTAGCAGGAAGCCTCCTAAAAGCATTGCTGACAAAAGCTGCTGAGATAGCAAAGAATGGGACATCTCATGGAAATGGTGCCATTTCTAGCCACAAAACACTAAGAGCATTCTTTCAAGAGCTGAACACTCCTGTGCTTGCGTCTTGGTTGTAGGCTCCCCATAGGCATCTGCTCAGCCACTGTGAAAACAGAAGGCTGAACAAGATGGCCCAGCATGTTCTTCATATGCAATTGTGCCCTAGAAATGCCAGCCACTTTCAGATATCAAAGATGGCTCCAGAGATTCTGGATGTGCTTTTTGTATTCCCAGTAATGGTAGGGGTAGAAAGTAGAGAAGAGGTACATGCTTTCCTTCCTTGAATCTTATACCAGAAATGCAAAAGTGTGTAGATATAAACAACTCATCGAATCTCTCTGCTTTGGCACTCCACCTGTAACCTAGTTATAAGTCCTAATTCTATATCTGAGGGAGGAGTTGGTCCAGAATTGCAGCACAAAAACTTTTCTACTAGACCAGCCACATGCAAGGACCTGCACATCAATAGTGAGGAAAGGCTCTGGAACAGTATTTGTTTTCTGTCATTCATTTCCCCTTGCTTGCAGCAACAATTGTTGGCTCTGATAACAAACAGCAGCTGATTTCAGCCAAAAGTGGTGTGGGGGAAGGGGGATTGATGCTTGTGGAAGGCGTGAGATGTTACTGCAGCAGATTCATGTGAGAGAGGACCCACATGACTGGCCCCAAGTTTTCAAACATTGCCATAGGTGAAACAAGATGTACTCTTCTAACGCAAGACTGGGGAGCATGTAGACCAAGGTTATGAACTAATGTATATCTACATTATGTCTATCTACTATGCAAGAAAGTGAAACTAATGCAAACACATATGACACCCTAAATTGTTCTTAACTGTCGTCAAGTTGACTTTGACTTACAGTGGCCCTATGAATGAAAGATGAGAACAAATGTGGTATAGTGGCTTGAACTCTGGCCTATGGAGATCATGGTTTCAGTACTTGCTCAGCCATACAAATGCAAGAGGGGACCTTGGGCAAGTCATGCTCTCTCAGTCTCAGAGGAAGGTAAAGAAAAACTCCCTCTGAACAAATCTTACAAGAAACCCCCATGATAGATTTTCCCCTTAGGGTTGCCATAAGTAGGAAATGACTTGAAGGTAGAACAACAATGAGAAAAAAAAAAGACCAGCAAGTGAGGCTGTTATCAATAGCCATTCGGGCAGTGGCGTAGCTTGGTGCAAGTGGGCTAGGGGTGGTGCAGAGGCTACGGTATGCGGGGGTGGGATGACAGCACACAGGGATGGGGCAATGTCATGCAGGGGAGGGGCAATTACATGCGGGGGGCAGGCGAGGAGTGGTGGTGCCCCAAATTGCTGCCCAGGGTGCACCAGCTCCTTGCCCCTCCCCATCCCTACTCTACTGTGCTCAGGTCTTGCAGACTTAGGGACATGGCTTCCTTGACCGAGTCAATCTGTAAAGCAGTCTTCCTCTTTTCCTATTACCTTCTATCTTAACATGGATCATGTTTTTTTCCAGTGAGTCATGTCTTCCAAAGTATGACAGTCTTAGTTGAATCATCTTGGCTTCTAGGAAGATTTCAAGCTTGATTTGCAGCAGGAGCCATTTATTTGTCTTTTTGACATTCCATCATATATGTACAACTCTCGTCCAGCACGACATTTCAAATGAGTTAATTCTCTTCCCGTCAGATTTCCTCATACTGTTCATTTTTCACTACCACACCTAGAAATCAGAAGTACAATGTATGGACTATCCTAACTTTAGTATTCAATGATATATATTTGCATTTCAAGATCTTGTCTACTCCCTTCATAGCTGCACTTCCAAATCCTAGTCTTTTGATTTTTTGACTGCAGCCCCAATTTTGATTAATGACTGAGCCACGGTATGGAAAATCTTGAACTATTTCAATGTCTTCATTGTCTACTTTAAAGTTATGTAAATCATCTGTAGTCATTAATTTTGTTTTCGTAATGTTCAACTATACACCTGCCTTTGCACTTTCTTCCTTTACTTTCTTCAGTATTCTAAGTCTCTGCTATTTTCTACTCATATTATGGTATCATCTGGATATCTTACATTGTTGATGTCCCTTCTTCCAGTTTTCACACCTTCTTACTCAAGTTTAATCCACCTTTAAGTATGAAATGTTCACTGTACAAATTAAACAGACAGGGTGATAAAATGCAGCCTTGCCTGACCTCCTGGCCAATTGGAAACTATTCCGTTTCTCTATATTCAGTCCTGAAGGGGCCCTCACATCCTGAGTTAAGCATCAGGATAATCAAATGTAGTGACCCATTTCTTTAGGAGTGATCCAATGGGTTTGTTTTTTTTAAAAAAAAAACCTACATAATCAAAGGCTTTGCTATAATCTATAAAGCGCAGGTTGATTTTCTTCTGAAATTCCATTATCCAAATAAGATCCCTAGTGCTTCCTCCTTTTCTGAACTCAGCCTCGATGTCTGAGATTTCTCACTCAATGTATGGTAAGTGTCTTCATCATAAAATTTTCAGCATCATTTTGCTTGCAAGGGAGATTAATGCAATCATCCTGTGGTTACTACAATCCCTGGTATCCCCTTTTCTTGAGGATTGGAATGTATGTAGAGTATTTTCAATCTGTGGACCATTGTTTTGTTTTCCATATTTGTTGGCAGATTTTTGTTAGAATTTGCTTGAGACGGATCTATTGGTATGCCATCTGTTTCTGGTAATTTATTTCTCCCAAGTGCTTTGACTGCAGCTTCCACTTCACTTTCTAAAATTGTAGGTTCAGTTTCAGTTGGTTCTTCCTTGAATGAATCTGTCACCCCTTCATTTCTTTTATATCATTCTTCAGTGTATTGTTTCTATCATCTTTTTATTTCTTCTTGATCATGTCCATGTATACAGTCATCTCATTGGATGCCTGAAGAGTGTGTCTGCAATGAACAAACTGTTGGTCTCATCAAATTCAGTCGGTTGCTCTTCTGCTTCATTTCTTCATCTGAGGCCAAATTCTCCTATAGTCTTTGTGCTCTATTTTCTACTTTTACATTCCAGTCACCTATATTTATCAACATGTCATGTTTTTGTATGTGATCAATTTCCTCCGTTCCTCTTCTGGCTGTATTGTCAGAGCGCAAACTTGGGATTATATTGATGGGTTTTCTCTGCAGTTTTATTGATATGATTCGGTCAGACTTTGCATGATATTTTAAATTACTTTTGTTACATCTCTCTTCACTATTAATACCACCCCATTTCTTCTTAGATATTAATTTCTTGAGTAGTTGTCACTGTGTAATTATCTGACTCAAAATATCCCAATCCTGGCCACTTCAGTTCATTCACCCCAAGTATTGCAATGTTTATATGTTCCATTTCTTGTTTTACAATGTCTGGCTTCTCCAATTCATACTTCTCACATTTCATGTTCCTATAATATTTGTTGTGCAGTTTCAGACTTTCCTGTCACCTCTGAACATATTAACAGCTGAACTTCCTTTCAGCTTGAGTCCAATTACATCATTAGCCAAAGTGCTATCTATACATGTCTTCTGGTCTTCTTCAGTAGCTCATTGAGCGTGTGCCAGCTTGGAAGTTTCATCTTCCATCACTGTCTTTTGATTCATTTTGGATTTTTTCATCATAGAGTTTTCATGGTAAAAGACATTCAAAACTGGTTTACTGGTGCCTCTTTCTGTGCATTGCTAACAAATATTACCTATGGTGTTGCCTCAAAATGTGGGTGACTCAGGGGTCCACCCGTGATGCCAGTACCTTCATTCAAAATTAAGAGGCCTGCAAAAGGGGGGCATTAATGTTTACAAGGTCTTTGCAGGGAAGAACCAGTCAGAGAATTCAAAAGATAGACTAAAATGTGTTTTATTCAGGGAATTAACAATCACACACAATACACAAGCACTCATGCATTCACACAAGGCTATGTGAAGGACAAAGGGAGGAAAATTCTTGATAGCAAGGTTTCAAGGGTGATGAGGAGGAGAATTACCAATCCGAAGAGCAGCGATGTGGTTTGGCTTGTGCCTACGGGCAGTACTTGTTCAGGAATTGGAGCAACAGTGTGGCTACCAGCAAGCAAAGTACTGTGAGTTATCTACTCAAAACCAGGGGATTTTATACCCACTTTCTACCTGGAGGCCATGGGTGTGATTGGCTCTCTGGCCAGGTAAACAATGGAGTTTGCAGAGTGAACAATGAGGTCTGGACTGATCTTAATGTTAGGTGACAAAGAGTTAATGGACATTGTAATAGCTCTGAAATGGTTGGACAGGTGTGAGGACAATGGAGAAATTCTTAGGTCAGTGGGAAGAAGGTTTGAAACTATCAGTGGTTTGGGGGGAACTTCCCCATTGCTATTGTCTGAAAGCAGAGTCATTACAATTTAGTTTAAGCATATTATCTCTGGAGTTACCTGGTGGTTTCCTGCCTATGACTTTGCTATGCCTAGAGGAGATTTCTGACCTACTTTGCAGTGCAGGTGTTCAGCCAGTGTCTTCCTCTTATCCAGCTTGGCCATACAGTCACCTCAGAGTACATTTTATTATCAACACCAATTAATATCTCTTCATAATTAAAGAAAAGAATTAGAAAACAAGTCATTGTATACTTGGTCACAAGAGCCTCCGAAAACTGGCTCTCATACATGGGTGTAAGCTATACACTCCAACATTTCAGAGATTGAAACTGGGACACATGTGATCAAGCAAAAACAGATTACAACGGAGATGGTAAAATTTATTAATAAGGAAGAACACATAAGCTAGGAGATACTACAGCACTTTGGTTTTGTCTGAGCCTACCAAGAAGAGAAAGATTCTGCCCCCTCCACTACTCTCCCCATTGCTAAGTTAGTTGAGTGTGAACTACTTTTGTACATTTAACTCAGTTTTCAGCCATTAAAGTAAGTTGAAGATGAAGGGTGAAAGTGGGAGGAGGAAAGAGAAACTGGAACATTTTAAAAGCAGCTGAAAAAGTGGGAGAAGAGAGGATTAATTAGGATTAATTTATTAATCAGGCCTGTCCCTGCCAAACTAGGACAGTTGATGGCATGGTAAACATTAGAAGCCATTATTGAGGTGGAGCTCCATGCATAATCTCTTCCCAGACAAAGGGAAGATGTTACCAGGCAATACGACCCACGCTTTGGTATGGTTTAATTGGCAAATATTAATTGGCATAAATATCTAATATATAAAAGTCAAAGTCTGTTTGCCTGTGTCAGGTGAAGAGCCCATACGATTGGCTGCCTAAGAAGATTCTATGGAATCCTGGGGTTTGCTTTTTGGGGACAGGGTTTTTTTAGAATTCTCAGCCAGAGAGCTCTTGGGCCTCAGTCAACTGTGTCTGTCTGGAATAAGCCAGTTGATATGTAGAAGAGGCCTAGCAGCAGGGAGGAGGACAGTGTATTCCCTCAGGAATCCAACCTCTGCATGTTAATAACTCTGAATACAGATTGGATTGGGGAATATGGGGGAAAGTTACAGGTACTGGACAAGAAAGTTTGAAGAATTCGAGATATAGGATCGCACATCTTTCTAACAAGTATTGCCTATGAGAAAAGAAAATCCTGGGCAACGCTGGGTATATACACTAGTAAATTATAAATATAAATTCTCACAGGCCTCCTCTTTGACCCAATATTATTCCCCACGGTTTCATAGAGGCACTGGCATTGTGGATGGACCCCTAAGTCACCCACGTTCAGGGTAACAAAGAAAGAAACTAACTTCCTGAAAAAGGGGGAAGTGACCTCAGTGGGTAAAAAAGAAACAAAAGGCCTGGGTACATAGATCAAAGAAAGATACAGGGAGTTGAAACCAAAAGCAGACATTAGCTAGACTCTCAAAGCACTTTACACAGGTCTTGATGCCTCTTTGCTTCCAACATTAGCTATGCCCATGGAATGAGTCTTTGTCACTGTTTCCCCTGTTGCAGCAGATGAAATTGTTCCCCTAACACCCTAAGCGATGCAGAATCTCAGTCAGGAAGGTCACATGAATCTCTTTCAGCTCATAAAGTGGCAAAGGCAACAGGAAGAGACCGGAAAACATTCCTGTTTTCTTGGCATGGAACTTTCAGAATCTCCCAATCCACACAGCCAGAGGCCATGTTGTCTGGTGGGGTTGTTGGAATTTTTATTTTTTTAAGGCAATGTTCCCAAACTCCGGCAATCTCAGCTTTGGTCTCTTTTTACTTGGTGGCCAACACGCTGGCACAGCCAGATAGCTTGGGATGATAAAGTGATGATAACAGCGACCATTTGGAAAACAGTCCAGCTTCAGAGCAGAGACGAGGTGGGGATGCCAAATACGACTGAGATGTGATGTAATCACCGAAGGTTTCCCACCGGCAGCAAAGCTTCCAAGCTGTGCTTGAACATACACTCCAGCCCTTAATGACTACTGTTCTGGATGACAGTCCAGCCCTATCCATTACCATCCCACGAGTTCCTTTCGGCCTGACATGATAACACTGGTTTACTTTTAGAAACCAAGAGAAATAAATGTATTTTAATTAAATAAATAAAGACCTCTTTTGCTGACTCATTTTGAATTTTTATGGTAGTACTGTGTATTATTTTTTTGCTCGCAGCAGATTTGAAATTAACTTATTTCAGAAGAGTGACCATTAAGTGACGGGAAATTGCCTTACTTCTGTGTGCCTTAGCAACAGCGATCTCGACTCTCCCGTTGCCATAACAACTGCAGCATGCACATCAAGGTCACCAAACCCAGTTTGCTTCCTGCCTGCAGCTACATCTGATGCTTCCCTCTCCGTGCCTCCTTTTATTGTAGATTTCATGAAGGATAGCTTGTTAGGGAAGGCACTTTTTCACCTAGTGTGTAAACAAGCATTCGAAGACGCAGGTTTCATGAACTACCACTTCTCTTTTAAGGCTGGGGGGCAGAGCTGGATTTAACAAGAAAACAGCCTTTGGATGGGAAATCATAATCCACTGCAATTTCTTTTTTATGGAAAAACACAAGAAGACAAAACAAAGCTAAACAAAACTGGAGATGAAAATGGAATCTGCTGTTTGGACAGAGATATGTTTAATACTGTTTCCATTTCCAGGAAAAAAGGCTCAGACAATTCTGGACCATGAAGAAAACAGAGAAATAAATGAGAATTCAACTATATTTGGCTGTATTTGCCACATTGTTATTTCTGCTATGGCACCCCCGGTGAGGACCCCCAGATATCCTTTGATATCATTTAATTTGGCCTTAGCTGGACTGGTTGCGATCACCTCATCTCACGTGTTCGCAAAGTTCTCCGGATAAGCACGGACAGAGAGCGGCCGTTAATGGTGTACATTCCATTTCTCTTTGTAGCCTGCAACCCAAAACTCGCCCGAAGCTTTAGGGAACTTCCCGCCACAGACTCCTCAATAGCCACGTGGCTCTCAGTCAAATTACTGTTGTGAGTTGGGCCGTCAACGTCTCGGCCAAAGGTATTGTTTCTACATGCAAATCCCATCACGCTAAACCTGACCTCACCAAATCCTTTTGTCCAGCACCGAAACCTCTTTTGTTCTCCTTTGGGACTGCCATAGCTAAAATGCACGATCTTCCCTATAAAAACCCCTCACTTCTAACCGATCCTCGGATCACCTTTGACTGCCATCCTGCCCTGCCGTTGGTGTGTTTAAGGGACTTCCCTCAGCGCCCCACGCTGAGCTTTCTTCCCCGAATCTCCAACCTCTCCCCAGGACTACGGAACAGGTCATATTGCCTCTCCTTACAACTCTCTGTCTTTTCTAAGATAGTTAGTTAATGTTCGTCTTCTGTGTTTTATTCTTAATAAAGAATTGTTTATTGTTTGGAACCACCTTGTCTAGCCACTCTCTAACCCGACACTGTAGACATAGGGTGAAAGATCTTACTTCGTTACCCTGCCTCTCGCTAGCAAAACCAGTGCTCTGAGTTCTAATTTCCCCATCTTTGGTATTTTTAATTGGCAAAGATGAGTGCCTCTCAAGGGACCCCCAGTTTTCAGGGTAACAACATGAGTTGGTAAAATTGTGTTTCCCCCTTTTATAGAGATGTGAAGATGTTGTTCTTGTGTGCTTTCAAATTGTTTTTGACTTATGGTGACCCTAAGGTGAACCTACAATGAGGTTTTCTTGGCAAGATTTGTTCAGAGGGGATACGCTTTCGTCTTCCTCTGAGGCTAAGAAAGTGCGAGTTAAGGTCACCCAGTGGGTTTCCATGGCTGAGGAGCCATTTGAACCCTGCTCCAGAGTTACAATCCAATACTCAAACCACTACACCACATATTTTGTCCTCTTGAACAACAAAAAAGAGTGTCTTGACTCTTGACAATCTGCCAAGAAAATGGCTCAATATTCAACAAGTTTTCTATGTAAAAACCCCATAGTTTTGGTCCAGAGGAAGCATATTCTTGCACAACTTAATTTTTGAACAAGTTTTGAAATACAAATAGGCATGAAAAACTGCACAGAAACCCTCATATTCTCAAGCACTGGGGAGAAACAGTGCAAAATGGAGCATGTGAAAATGGAGTAAGTAGAGATTTTCTTCTCTATTCCTGCATAGGCTGTGAACTCTTAAATTACTCAGATTTGGAGGAAAATTCTTCTGTTTCTGTTCTTTGTTTCATCCAATCTCTTCCCTGCCCAGGTTTACAAGGTTCCATCTAATGTCACCTCTCAGTTGTCTTACAAATTCAGCTTTTGTAGAATGCAACACCATCATCTCAAAAAAAAAAAAAAAATCTGTTGGAGGCTGTCTATTGGGAATCTAAACTGAAAACTACATCACAAAAATGTATAGAGAATATTGTGTGTGATGTCAAGAGCCAAATTAAAGGAAAAGAGGAAGAGGACCAATATGTGGTTATGTCCTTAATCCTGTCTTTTCAAAAACGTTAAACACACATATGAAGGGGGACCTATCAATGGATCGCTGTGGAACCAATATGCCAGAGAAGGAATAGGGAAGGGCTCGTGCCTTTGTACACTTTGTTGTTGTTGTTTACTGCTGCCAAGTCAACTTCAACTTATGGCCAACCTATGAATTAGAGACTTCTAAATCACCCTATCATAAACAGCCCTGCTCAGATCTTGCAGATTCAGGGATGTGTGAGTCTATCCACCTTTAATGCAGCCCTCTTCCTTTTCTGTTACCTTCTATCTTAAAAAGCATTATTGTCTTTTCTAGTGAGTCATGTCTACAGTACAATATCTTTAGTCATCTTGGCTTCTAGGGAGAATTCAGGCTTGATTTGCTCAGGACCTCATTCATTTGTCTTTTTAGCAATCCAAGGTATCTGTAGAACTCTCCTCCAGCACCACATTTGAATGGAGTTGATTTTTTTTCCCCTATCAGCTTTCTTCACTGTTCTGCTTTCAAAATCATACATAGAAGCTGGGAATCAATGGCATGGACAATCCTAAATTTAGTATCAATGATGTGTCTTTACACTGGAGGATCTTGTCTTGTTCTTCCATATCTGCCATTCCAAATCCTAGTCTTTTTCTGATTTCTTGACTGCAGCCTCCATTCTTATTAATGACTGAGCCAAGCTATGGAAAATCTTGAATTATTTCAATATTTTCATCATCTACTTTTAAGTTATATAAATAATCTGTGATCATTATTTCTTTTTTCTTAATGTTCAACTGTACACCTGCCTCTGCACTTTCTTCTCTGACTTTCTGCAGTAGTTGTTCCACGTATGATTCCAAGGAAGCTGCCTCAGTACTGCTCCACTGTCTGCTGTTAATAATGGACTGGATGAGCACAAACTACTAAAACTTAATCTAGACAAAGACAGAGCTCCTTCTGGTCAGTTGCAAGGCACAGTAGGGAACAGAGCCTCTGCCTGTGCTAGATGGGGTTACCATGCCCCTGAAATCTCAGGCTCACAGCTTGAGTGTTTTCCTGGACTCAGTTCTGAGCCTAGATGCCCAGGTCTCAGCAGTGGCCAGGAGTGCATGTGCACAGCTAAAACTTGTGCACCGGCTGCATCTGTTCCTTGAGATGTCAGATCTGGTTACAGTGACATGCCTTGATTACATCTTGGATGTACTACTGTAGCACAGTCTACGTGGGGCTGCCTTTGGAAACTACTTGGAATCTTCAGCAGGTTCAACATGCTGTGGCAAGAATGTTGTTCAGGGCCGATTATAGGGACCTCATAACTCCCTTGTTAAAACAGCTTCACTGTCTACCAGCTCATTTCCTGGGACAATTCAAGGGGGTTGTCATGACCTATAAAATCCTATATGGCTTAGGCCCAGACTATCTGAAAGACCATATCTCCTCATATGGACCTGCCAGAGTTTTAAGATCTGCAAGGGAAGGTTTTCTCTTGGTCCTGCTACCATCACAGATTCACTTGGTAAGGACACAGAAGACAGCCTTCTCAGTAGCTTATCCCATCTTCTGGAATTCCCTTCCATAAGAGACTAGTCTTGCCCTGGCCCTGTTTCCTTTCACAGGCAATCACAGACATTTCTGTTTAAGCATGATTTTAATCTATAAGCACTGAAGCTTTTATTGGGATGCTTTATTTATTTTTTTTTAACTTTTGGACATCTTCTTAAATGATTTTATATTGTTTTAGGTGGGGATTTTAATTGTTTTTACAATTTTCTTGGTCACGATTTGGAATCTGTCTTAGGTTCCATTTTGAGAGAAAGGTGACATACAGATGGATGGATGGATAAACCTTTTTTATTTTCTGCTAGTAGTACAGTGTCATCTGCATATCTTAAATTGTTGATGCTCCTTCCTCCAATTTTCATGCCTCCTTCCTCTGAATCTAACCCACCTTTACATATGAAATATTCAGCATACAGGTTAAACAGAGTGATAAAATGCCACCTTTCCTGACCCCCTGGCCAATTGGAAACTATTCATTTTCTCCATATTCTGTCATGATGTTTTGTTTAGTTTTGAGTACAGGTTATGTGTCAGGACAATCAAATGCTACAGCACACCTGTTTCTTTAAGAGTGATCGTAGTTTTTCATGAACTACACAATCAAAGGCCTTGCTATAGTTTATAAAGCAAAGCCCAATTTTCTTCTGAAATTCTTTGGTATGCTCCATGATGCAACATATGCTTGCAATATGATTCTTTGTGCCTCTTCCTTTCCTAGGACATCTGCCATTTCTTGCTCCATATATTGTAAAAAAAAATTGTTGTAGAATTTTGAGCATCACTTTGCTTGCATGGTAAATTAATGCAATGGTTATATGGCTACTACAATCCCTAGTGACTCATTTCTTGGGGACATGAATGTATTTGAGGAAGTCCCAGAAGAATCAGGCTAGTAGAAAACATGCATCTTTTGTCTGATTTAGTAAGGCATTATTACACAGAGGGATATTTCCATTTCCACATTACACTGTTATAGTGCTATTATTCCTCTTTCAACATCCTGTGGAATTCTGGGGTTTGTAGTTTCCTGAGGCCAAAGAGCTCTCTGACTGAGAATTCTAAATGCCCTTTCCTAAACTACAAAGTCCAGGATTCCCTTGGATGTTGAAAGTGGAATAATAGCACTATAACAGTGTAATGCAGAAATGGTCAGAGATTCACTGCCCTTGCAACAAAGGATCTATGCACTGTGTCTGTTTAAATGGAACAAGCTGAATAGGTTGGAATTCTCTGAGTAAAGTAAACATCTTACAGCACAACCCTGTGTGTGTCTACTGAGAAGTCTGAGTTTAAGCAAGTTTAATGGCACTTATCCCCAGATACACGGGCTCTTGATTAGACTCTGAAGTCCCTAAGCCCCAGCAAATTGTTTTGTTTGACCCATTTCACAAACTAAGTAAATAAACATTGCAATTTAATTTTGCAATTTTCAGCTCACAGCATGCAGTAATAAAAATGGCACTGGGACAATGGAGTCTCTTTAAAGCAGTTACAACACAGTTTCCAGTTATGTTCCCTACAGTATAATTAGCCAATATTAACTAAGATTCAAAGCTGTTTTTAATGCAGAAGTTTGAAGTTGTATCTAACAGTATACGCTTAACCACCTCATATGGTTGCCTAAGCAGGATTATGATAAAGCAGAGGAGGTGGGAGGGAGGTGGGGAGCATATTCTTGGCTTACCCATGGCTATAGCTCCTTGGAGGTAGATCGTCCACCAACTAATTCCCTGCTTCCCCCATTAGTTTCACTTACAGACAATCCACACATGTGGGATTGTGCTATAAACCATTTTTTTAAAAATGTTAATGCTCATCTGTGAAAAACAAACACACAAATAAATGTTTCTCCAGTCTTAACAGCAGCTCAGTTGCACCAACTTCCCTTCAGGGATGGTATAAAGAATTTTCTAATTTACCCTGGAGAGTTCATTTTCTAAATACATATTTCTGTTGGGTACTCTTATGCACCTTTCTCTTCTAGAGAAATCCTTTTGAATGCTGATCAATTGTTTGGTTGCTTTGTCTGTTTAGTTTGAGAAGCTCTCTTCTTTCTCTTCCAGCTTATTATAAGAAACCATTTTCATGGAGCAGAACAACAGGAGTTGTGCAAGAAGAAGAAGAAAGTCTTCAAAGGCTTTTTACACATTCTACTTCAGGGACTTTTGAAAAAAATTACTGTAACAAGTTTCTATTCTTGAGGCACCACATTATCAGCTTGTTCTGGCTCACTTAAACAAAATCCCTTTCTGCATTAACAATAGGTAGGAGGAACAGCTAAAAAAATGAAGGAATGCTTTGCTGGTTGCCTCCACACAACACTGCTTGGTGGTACATTTTGTCACATGCAGGAAGCCGCCATCTCTGTATTCTCAGTTTAAAGAAATCCACTTTTCAGGAAGTTCACTGTACAGAGACAGCCACCACAGGGAACCATTCTGAATGGCCTCTATTAGGATGGAAAATAAATGTGAATGAACTTATTAAAAAATAAAAGACAGCTGGTATTCAGTACTGCAGTTACAGATTTGTAACCCGAGTTACAGATCTGCTCTGTATTCAGTAATGCTACACAGTCCTGCTGTAAGACTACGCCCACTTCTGTATGACAAAGCTCCTGCACGTCATCTTGTCGCAGTCCTGGCAGCACCCCTCCCAGGAAGGGGGCACACCAGTAAGGCTTCCCTCCACACCTCACCAGCTCCCTGCGGAAGGGAGCATGGTAGCCCCACCTCTTCCTTCCACAGCGCAGCCAGGCAGTTTGTATTGCTGTGCTGGGGAAGGAAGCATCACTAGTGCACTTCTGGCCCTTCCACATTGGCAAGAAAGGCAAGAGCACCACGTGATGGCAGGTGCAAAACAATTTTTCCTCATTTTGTGAATATTCCATGTGCACATTGCTTGGGGAAAGATGGTGGCAGGTCAGCAACAACATCAGGCGGAAGCATGACCAGCTGACTAGTGCCATCCTGGCTGCACAGCGGCACAGCTCTGTCATACAGAAATGGCCTAAATGAATGCCCCCTCCAGCCCATCTTAACAGCCAGCAGCCACACTGGGTGCAGGAGATCTGTTCAGCTGCCAACTGAGGTATAAGCTCCTTTCCACCAGCAAGCAAGGATGCAATGAAGAATTGTGACAGTAGTCCTGATTCTGATCATTGCAGCCTTGCTTGCTGACAGAGAAGGCTGGAAATGTCATCTTCCTTATGCCCCAGTCAATAGCTGAATGGACCTCCTTTGCTTGATGCAGCTGTTGGCTGTTAAGGTAGACTGGGAGAGGTCAGGAAAGGAAATGTTAGTTATGCAGATGTATCTAAGGAGCTCATGTAGAATATTGACAAAAATTATTTGCGTGTGATCTGGAAGATTATCTGTGAAAATATTTGTATATCTTTTGTTTTCCTCACATCAGAAAGAAGCACAAGCATCAAACTATTTTTTTCAAATTAGACATGACTCAAAATGTGAATACAGTGGTGTTACCCCAAAACATGGGTGATTCAGGGGTTCACCTGCAATGCCAGTGCCTCCATGAAATATTGGGGAATATTAGCTTGAAGAGGAGGCCCACAGGAGGGTGGTAACCTTACAGGATCTTTTACACCTGTGTATACCAGTACTAGTACAGGGAAAAACCAGCCAGAGATTCAAAAGTAAGCTTGTTTGTTTTATTGGGGGAATTAACCCTTTCGCACACACAAGATCCAAGCAGTCTCACAATCACACGAGGCTAACTGAAGGAAAAGGAAGGAAAAGAATAGATGAGGTGCTGTGGCTCAGACAAAGGATCCAAGGATAGTACCAGATCAGAAATTGGAGTGGCAGAGCGTCAGTCATTATGCCAAAAGTACTAGAAAGCCAGGGCTTAAATACTCTTTTTCTGCCCTGAGGGAGAAGGAGTTAATGGCTCTCTGGTGTTACTTCCGCTATGGCACTGTGGGTGAGGACCCCCAGATATCATTTTGATATCAGCCAATTCGGCCTTAGCTGGACTGCTTTCAGTCACCTCACTCCACGTGTTTGCGAGGTTCTCCAGACAAGCACGGACAGAGTGCGGCCACTAATGGTTTTCAGATTCCAGACTCTATTGAGGCCAGCAACTCCAGCCTCGCTCGTAGCTTCAGGGAACTTCCAGCCACAAACTCCACAATAGCCGCACGGCTCTCAGCCAAGCCACTCTTTATGTTGGGCCATCAACGTCCCGGCCATGCTATTGTCATCAAGAGCAAATCCAATCATGTTAAACTTGACCTTTCCAAATCCTTTGGCTAGCACCAAAACTCCTTTTGTTCTCACCTGGCTTGCCATAGCCAGTAGGCACAAACTCCCCTATAAAAACCCAGCGTTTCCAAACAGTCTTCGAACTACTTTGGACTTCCATCCCGCCTTGCTGCCGGTTGTCTAAGGAACTCCCCTCAGCTAACCCTGCTGAGCTCTCTTCCCTGGACCCCACTTCTCTCCAGGACTACGAGACCAGGTGTTGTATTGCCTTCTCAAACAAATATCTGTTTCTATTTCCAAGTTAGTTAGTTTATGTCTTGTCTTTCGTGCTTCTTGTCTTTAATAAAATATTGTTTGTTACTTTGAAACCTTGTCTAGCCGCTCTCTGACCCGTCGCTGTATACATTGGGTTAAAGATCTCGCTAAGGTTACCCTGCCTCTCGTTTAGCCAAGAGAGTGCTCCAGCTAATTTCCCCATCTTGTATTTTAATTGACAATCTGGGCGCCCCTCCCGGGACCCCCCAACACACAGGGTAACACTGGCAGACTTGACAATGGGGCCCAGAGAGTGGACAATGGGGTCTAGAACGAGCTAATGACCTTAGCATTAAGTGACAAGGGGACTGATGGGAATCATGATAGCTCCTTAATGGTGGGACAGGTGAGGGGACCAAAGGAGAATTTCTAAGGAGAATTTCTTCTAAGGGAGAAGGACAACCAGTCTTTCTGTGGAACCAGTTTTGGGAGCTATTGTTTCTAAAGGCTGAGTTGCTGAGAGATGCCTGCAAGTCCATTGTCTGGAGCTTCCCTGGCTATGACCTAGCCATGGCTTGAGGTCTCATTCTGACCTATTTTTGCAAAGCACATGTGCAATCAGTTCCTTTTTGCCAGCAAGCTTCCCAGTCATAGTGGGATATAATTTACATTTCATGCCAATTTAATATATGTTTTGCCAATTAAACTGAAGGAGTTAAATTCAGAGAAGTATTGCATGAGTAGGAAAATAAGTGAATTGGACAGCAGATGTCCCTGCCTTATCTCAGTTTAAAAATATGATTGGCCTTGTAATGCTATGCTTAGGTGCCTGGGAAGTAAAAAGGGAGTCAGGCATACTCTCTCTGCCTCTGCTTTGTATTATCTGGTGACTGGGGTCTTTGTTCCCTTGTTTTGGGGGTGGTATTAAGCTCCAAATGTAATGGCTGACGTAGACTAGAAATGTGATTGATTGCTGACGTTGTTGACCAAAGGTATAAAAACTAAGTGTTTTAATCAATCGGGGCGGGCAGTTTTGGACATTGTATTTCCGCTGCTTGCCCTGCGCAGTAAATAAATGGTTTGGAAAATAAAGCTTTCTGTGATGGAACAACCTGAAGGTCTTCATCATTTCCTTGCCACTACATTTTTGGTGCATTGGCCGGGAAATTGAGAGAAGGGGCTTTGGAGCCCCCCTTGACGGACGCTTGAGTGCTAGGGTCGCTGCCCCCCTCTTGGCGAAACCCAGGGCGCCCTCGACTGCTTTGGTCGAAGAGGTTTGGCTTTGAGCGGGGTGGTTTCCCTGGCAGCAGCGTTTTCCAGTCAATGGACTCTGGTCACGCAGAAAGCATAAGGCCTCCCCCGGCTAATTGGTGAAGTTGACTCCCTTGCGATTTCAAGGGAAAGAGAGAGCTTGATCACCTCTCTAAGTCTCGCCCTAGTAACTCATGGCTAGTGGGGCCGTGAGTGAAGCCGCAAAGACTTTGGTAAAGAGACGTCTCTTCAAGTCTGGTAAACGGTGGTGGGAGGCTGTGTTTGTTGTCTGAAAGCGTGTATGCGTGTATCGTTGCATTTCTTACTGCAGACCGTTGGAACTTCCGGCTGCGTAAGTCAGCGAGTCTGAAAGGTGTCTACCTCATTGTTTCGAGCTGTTGGGACCCCCTACCCTCAGCTCACCCCCACCCCTACTGTGTGTTGTCGTTTGGGAAGAAATCTGGGTGGAGGGTGGCAGTTGACAGACACTGCTTCAATGCATGTTGAAAACTTCATGAAAGGGTTAAGTGGAAACTTTACTATTTCTGTGCCATTTGTACTTTAATATGTGTAGGAAAAATTCCAGGAAAGGAAAATGGTTTATTCCTCTCTCTGATTATCTTTCGGTGCTTGAAGCCATCTCCCCACAGCCCCTCCTCCTCAGGCTCTCAGATTTAACCATATGGTTGCTGGCTGTTTTTAGGCTAGAAGTTTATTTAGCCAGAGGCTTGGAAATAGCAGAAATTAAGTCAGTATGGAAATGATGAAGCAAGCCCTAGGTGTTAATGAGAAATAGTGAGGAAACAATAGGGTTTCATTGTTTTCTCCAAATGCACAGGTCGGTGATTCAATCAACTGGAAAGAAAATCACTCTGCAAGAGGCAGAGGGAGTATCCCATGGACTGGCACTTCAAAAGTCAAAGGACTTTCAGGAGAAAAAAAAGAAAAAAAAGGAAGCAGCAAGCTTTTGAAAAAGGAGTTGAATATAGGAGACTTTTTCTTACCTCGATGTTACTTAGCTCAAGTTTTGGGAGCAGGAAGGGGGTTGAGAAGAGCAGCATTCCTTTGCCTGCCTCCCTTTCCCCTCCCTGTAGCCCCTCCCTTCTCCTTTAGATGTTAACTCCATAGTTGCTGGTTTTTGGAGAATGGAGGGTTCTTTAGCCAAATGCTTAAGAATTCTGTCAGTGTGTACATAGGGAAAGCTATGAAGTAGTTTCAATAACTCATTTTCAGCCTGGCAGGCTGAGTGAGGATGTCATAGAAGCAGGGTCTGATTTCTAAATAACCGGAAGCAACCTTCAACACACATCAGAGGTAGAGGAAAAATAATAACAAAAAAGCAGGCTTTCAGGTAAATGAATACAGGATGGCAAAGTTTTGGAAAACATTGCTGAAGACTCTGGTGACAGCTGCCTGTTTCATGTTTTAAACTCTTCAGCCATAAAGAATCTCCCCCCCACCCTTGGGCTCACATAGAAGGAAAAGAATAGGAAAAAAAAAAAGAGAACTTTGGAAACTTCTCCTCCAGTACTTTTTGCAACATTTCTAAACAATACAGAGTCCCAATGTTTTCTCTAAGCACAGAGAAAAGCTGCATCTGGAGAAGAAGGGAAAAACAACAAAAACAAAGCAAAAACCCCACCTTGAGAGCCCGTATAGACAAACATGTCATACAAGAAGTGTTAGTTTCGTTTTTCCCTTACAATGAACAATGAACTATTCTTTCTAGTGTGGCAGCAGTTGTGTCTACCTTTTTGATACATTTCTACATCAAAGAGAGAAAACAAGATTACAATGCAGCTTTAGCACAGGGAAGGCTGCTTCTCCAAAAGACATAGCTTTTTTCTCTCACTCCTTGTGGCCATCGGGCTGAATGCAACCCTCCCCCTCTTGAGACGGAGGGAATGAGGAGCGTGAATTTGCAATTTTGACATTATTACGTCAACAACTTAGTTAAAAAAAAAAGAGAGAGAGAAAAAAGAAAAAAAAAGGGGCTGCAAATCTCTATTTGACAATAAGTTTTAAAAAAAAAGATTTAGCATACGAACTTTGGGGCACATGGGAATTGTAGTAACAAGAGAAGTAAAATATTGGGTGCCCCCCCGGGGGAATTAAACACACCAACAGGAAACTGCCTCTCCCCTGAGGAGACAGACAGGGAGGGGGAAGAGCAAAAGAATCAGCGTTTGCATGAAAGACCCGCCTGCTTTTGCATGGAAGAGAAAAAAGTAGAAATGGCTGCAGCAGTTCTTCCCCACCCCCAGCTTGCAATGAGAAGGAGGGGGAGGATGGGAGTAGCGGCAGACCCCACCAGAGAGGCTGCCTGAGGATTCTAAGCAGCAGAACCAGAAGCCATGGTACAGGTACATACCTGTTTAGGCTTATGCATATGTGCCCTTCACCACGTCTGATCTGTTGAATTGAAAGATAGTAGAACTGTGTTCTAGCATCATGGCAATGCACATGCCTAACTGGCAAGATTGCCAATCACTACTGAAGGAAGGAGCCAAATTATTTAGCAGGTAGAGCGGATCATCCAGGAGAGAACTCCCCACAGGCATGGACAAGGGGGAGAGTGTCTTTGATGGACCCCTGATGGGATCTGAATACACTAGGAATTCTTCCCAGTGTCAGACTCTGCGGTTTAAAGTTGTGAGTGGAGAATTACAGGAAACCACAATCCCTGGCTGCCCTTTCCTACCTGAGAGGAGAGGGAGGGGATGCTGCAGAACGGTGGCCAGTAGGAGGTGCCATCTAACATAGTAGGAAAAAGCTGCATGAAACCGAAGGGAGCTGAAAAGAGAGGCTTAGCTGCCTACGGCCATACCACCCTGAACACGCCCGATCTCGTCTGATCTCGGAAGCTAAGCAGGGTCGGGCCTGGTTAGTACTTGGATGGGAGACCGCCTGGAAATACTGGGAGCTGTGGGCTGTTGTAAAAACCCAAGGCTATCTGAGTGTTTGGAGGAGGCTCCAGGAATCTGAAGGGACTCCTATTGTTAGCAACCTCTCATATGATGCAGCAGAGGAATCTCTTCAGGAAGTCTTTGAAAAGGCTTCAGGATACAGGATTCCACAGAACAATTAAGGAAGGTTTAGAGGGCCTGCGATTGTAAGGCTCTATGAAGCAAGATTTATGACTGGCTGTCAAGCGGAGAAAGAAAGAAGATTAACGAATGATGGAGCAGAGGTCAGAAGAGATAAGAGACCCCAGAAGAGGATGAGGGTCTCTGAGAGCCAATGTGCCCAGTGGGGGCAGGAGAGATATAGGCAAGAGAGCCTGAAGAGGATCAGAGAAGGATGTGGACGTGTGTGGAAGAGGAAAGCAGAAAAGATGGTCCAACTGACAGATGCAGGGACTAATGGAAGTAGAATACTGTCAGTGGCCAGCAGTTAAGAGGAAAAGTTTTGTTCCTCATCCCACAGACAGAGAAGGGCAAGGGCTTGGAGTTGTGACATTCTGGAAAAGGAAAGTTGGCAGTCCAAGCAGCAAAGGAGTGCCCCCTCACCAGTCCCCGATAAGGTGGAGATTGGAATGGCTCCCTAAGCGCAGCCTCAGCTGGATGGAGGAGGTGACAGAGCACCCCTACGAGTAAGCTGGGAGGAGAGGTGATGGTGCACCTCTGAGCTGGAAGGGAGAAAATAAGGGGGCACTTCTGAGAGGCGATTGTGCGCCCCTCCAGGCTGGAAGTGGAACTGCAGTTGAAGGACGCTGACTGAAAAGGCAAGGGAGAGAGAAAGAGAGATGCAAGCTGTGAGACAGCTAAAGGACCAACAACAGCCCTAAAGGCCCACACACCACATATGCTCAAGAGCAACAGACCTGCATCTGTCCACAGGATCACCAAAGGCAAGAACCACCGTTCTAGGAATCACCTGGAAGTCACATTGTACCTGCAGACCTCAGAACTCAGGAGAAGTGGAGGAAATGGGATAAAAATCCCAAAGAAACAGTAGTTCAACGTGTATGGCCCAAACAACAGCCCTGGCTATGTCTTTGGACTGGATGCCAACACAGGGCAAGTGATATGATATCACCATCTACCTAGTCCATTTTACAGAGGCTTTTCACTTTTATTCCATGTGCAGCCCACAACAGAAAAACAAGGAGTATTTTTGTTCTTCCCAGAGCCCCATCATAGGATGGCATAGGATGAGGTGCACACCTCACAGAACCATAAGGCTGTTTGTTCCCTTTCAAGCCAAAGCATGAGGCCATTTTGGGTGGATCAAGGAGACATATAAGGGAGAGTTAGTAGATTAGGGAAAGCTCTGAGTACAAGAAGGGAGAAAATGTGGGAATAGAGATTCCCCTTAGAGTGCAACTGGGTCATAGGTGGAGGGGATTGTATTAGGTGTTGCTGGTTGCCCCTACAGCTGTAAAGGTCGCAGGGTTGAAGCTTTGGATACTTTATGCCAGGGCTAAGAGAGCCTTTACTGATTGGGTTGTAAAATCCTCTGAAACTGAAGATCTCCAGACGAAAGGGGGAGAGAAAATTGGACTAGACTCTGCTGTGGCCAGACCAGGAGAAATTGGTCACTCTAAGCACAGTCAGATCTGCAACTGGTGAATGAAGAAATCTAAGCTAGACCTTATTGCCTGACACACACCTGGAAGCTGTCAGGCTCTACTTACGGTCAGACTTAGCAACTGGAGAGGAAGAAGACGGGGACTAGGCCCTGTTGCGGGTGTGACCTGGGACGTACACACTGCTCTACACACGGCCAGATCCCTGAATGTTGGAGACAATATTATGAGTTGTGGCAGGCATAGGAGGGGCAGGAAGCCTGGCCTGCCTGTTTTATCACTACAGACGGATGTTCTGTGGGGTTGGAAGATATGTGTATATGGTAATTGCTGGTAATGATGGTGATGATGAGAATGCTGGGCAGGAGAGGCTGGGAAGTGAATTGGTTTCACCAACTGGTCAATCAGATCTTGAACACCCTGAAGGTCAGTAATGGCTGGGTATGTTCTCATGGGCTAAGCTTAGGAGACTATCCCAATTGTTATGTAAAGTTTGAAATCCCTGAATCTCTACAGGCATGCCCAGGAAAGCATCCCAATGTTGACTTTTCCTTTAGTTATAGCAATGGTTTTATTGAGGTTATATGGGAAAAGGGGGGCCTGGTCCTCCATAAATGAGTTCTAGAAAGAAACCAGCTTTTACAATGGTAAATGGGTATATGGTTTGTCTTCTGGGATGAATTGGTGTGGCCACTGAGGGTATCACCTTTCACCCAGGGCACCAACCAATGAAGGTAGCCCAGCATGAAATTGGTTGAACTGTCTTACTATTGTGTAAATGAATTTGATTGTGAAGAGGGAAAATACATTTAGCAGTATTCAATGTTAGAAAGTCATTCTTGTACTCTGCAGGCATGTGGACATGATTATCTGGTTCCCTAAGTAAGTATGGGTAAAAGACACTGTTTGTAGAATTGCTTTGTGCATAAATAATGGCCTTACTAAATCTGCTTTTCTGTACTCTGCATGTTAAATAGTTTTCAATCTGTAATGATTAGAGTAATAGAGGGAAAGGCTGCAGTATATGCTTTGATTGAAATCTCTCTGTGTTTGAAAGGAATACAATGGTACTCTGTGAGACAGTGTTAGGGAGGATGGAATTGTGCACAATAAATCTTTCCCCTAAAACCGTGGGTCTGAAAGCCCTGTTCACAGGTTTTGTATACTTGACTGCTGGAGGAATCCTACTGCTGCTATGTATCCTTTGTGTTATAAAGGAAATAGGGAAATGGTGCATGCTTCAAATTGCAAGGAATTGAATTTGGCATGAAGGGGGGAATGAAGGAGTTAAATTCAGAGAAGTATTGCATGAGTAGGAAAATAAGTGAATTGGACAGCAGATGTCCCTGCCTTATCTCAGTTTAAAAATATGATTGGCCTTGTAATGCTATGCTTAGGTGCCTGGGAAGTAAAAAGGGAGTCAGGCATACTCTCTCTGCCTCTGCTTTGTATTATCTGGTGACTGGGGTCTTTGTTCCCTTGTTTTGGGGGTGGTATTAAGCTCCAAATGTAATGGCTGACGTAGACTAGAAATGTGATTGATTGCTGACGTTGTTGACCAAAGGTATAAAAACTAAGTGTTTTAATCAATCGGGGCGGGCAGTTTTGGACATTGTATTTCCGCTGCTTGCCCTGCGCAGTAAATAAATGGTTTGGAAAATAAAGCTTTCTGTGATGGAACAACCTGAAGGTCTTCATCATTTCCTTGCCACTACAAAACCATATCATGGAGAAGGGATGTACAGCCTGGTAACAATGGGATCTCCATATATGCATGAAAGAAAAGAAAAATGCTCAGGCCCCATAAAGCTTAATGGTGGTGACATGCAAACAGATGCTTCAGCAAGTTGACAAGCACGTTGCCACCATTTTAGGTATAGGATGTAATGAAGTTGAGTTTGTTAAAAATTGTGTATCTGGAGATGTCAGGTAAGGGGGTCCCACTCTGCTTGAAAAAAATGTGCATAACAACACTTCCCTAATAGCAAAATGTATAAGAAAAATGCTTGCATTAAAAGAAGGGGCTACCTAGATATGCCCATTATACAAGAAGCAGAGGGAAAGAGCCAGAAATTAATTTTGAGGATGCATGTGCCATGCTGAGCAACTGACAGCTTTTCACATTTCTGGCTTCCAAGTAGGTGCTTGTTCTTATCTGTCCTTTTTCACTGCCTTACAAACATCTCTAATTTGCTGTCATCACTGTGATTTATGTAACCTTAGCTGGACAGGGCCTTTTACAAAGTAAAATATACAAAATAAAATCAAACAAATGCAAAGGTCAATGAACTGAGGAATATATAATGTAAATAACATCAAACTCATAATCTTTTTTAAAAAGAAAACCTGAAGCATCAAAACTGAAATCATCCTAACATGTACCAAACTAAACTTTCATTTTCATCGTTCATAAAGATGCCGTTTTCTTGATTGCCTCCATTTTCTTCCATGAGGGAACAGGCTCCATCAACCACTTTTCATCAGTAAAATGTAGTCAACAGTTCCTGACAGGCTGCAAAGTTTAAGAAGTTAGCAGACTGGCAAAATAAGTATCTACATGAGAAGAAGTTTAAATGGTATTTAATATATTTAATCATCATTTAATTGATCATCATCTGAAAGCAGAAAGAAGACCTCAGCAAAGGGCACTGCTGGACAGAAGATAAATCCCTTCAGAAATGTACAATTCAGGAACTAAATCCTAAGCGAAGCTTATAGCACTTGCAGTTCTGGTCTAGTGCAGAAGATATATGTGAGGAAGGGAGCGAAGAAGAGTTTCTATACAAGGCTGGAAGGGCAGATAAAGTCTGGTAGGAGGAGAAGGCAGAAGGCAAGGCAGAGGGACAAGGCAAACAGTGGGATGCTGAAGGTGGGAGGTGCAAGAAAAAGGCAGTGGGGAAGATAGTATGGATAGGAGAGAATGAAAGTTGTCACAAATGATGAGAGAGACCACCAGGGGTCAGAAGAGACAGCCAAGGTAGTGGAGGAGAGAAGAGATGGTTGTGTGGAAGGGGTTATTGGAGAAGATACAGAGGTAACATTTGGTGAGATGGAAGGATGGGAAAAAGTTGCTTTTGTATTCCCCCATGTTTCCTATATTTTTGTGTTGTCTCCATATTGGCAAAGACTTTGGTTCTTTATTGCTCTGTATCTTCAATGAGAGTGGTTGGGAGAATTATCAATGGTTGCTATCAGAAGTGAACTAAAGACGAATAAAGAAATCCTGCTCACACCTGAACACCCATGAGGTTGTCTACTCTCATGGATTCACAAGCTAGGAGCAGACTCCACCCAACACTGGGAGGGGGCAGAGTCAGAGTGGTGGAGAATTCAGGCATGACCCATCAGGGCAGGACTCCAACAAACCCACCCAAGAACTTACATGGCTGGTTCTCCAAGCAACAGCAGCAAATGCTGCAGCAGATCGCAACTCAGCAAGCTCAGCTGTTAGACCAGATGTGTGCCACCCAACAATTAGTCCAAACAGAAATGTGGAATCAGCTGGCTGGGTTCCTTAAAGAGCCCTATGTGAGTCTAACTACAGGGACCACAGAGGGGCTGATAGGTGCTAATACCTCTGAACATATAGCCAAAACGGGACTTAACAATGATAATGAGGCTTTCTTGAACACTTTTGAGTGATTAGCAGTGGCCACTGATGCAATGAGCTCTAATATTATCCTGGCAGAAGAAGCCATTAACGTGTTAACCTCAAGATGCAAAGTTGAACACTTTAAATATTTCCAAAGACACACCATCATCACCTTCATGAGCTGAGATGGAAACTGAAGTTACGTTTATGCACCCTAGGGCAATGTATTTGTACCAATGGCTACATTGGCTAAAACCAATAGTGCCGTCAGCAACAGAGGTAACCAAACTGATACCGATAGAACAAAGTGTCTTAGCCCTTCCCACCCAAGCCTGAAGTTGGGTATGGTGTCGCCAACCCAAAATTCTAGACCTTGCCCTTATGGAAGCATTTGCAGGAGCATGAGACCATGACAGAATGCAGCCCCATGGTTTTCAAGGCCCATCTAGGTGGTAGTGACCAGAGAAGATTTCAAGCTCAAAGGGAATGGACCCAGCCTACTGACAAAAATAACAAAGGCGCAAAACTACTTCCCCAGATACCCAGCTCAGTAAGTCAGAATGAAATACCAGGGTCAAGGAAACACCATGCACACCTTCTACCTGCTTTACTGTAGCCCTCAAGGGACATATGTGAAAGAACTTTCCTCGTCACGGAGTGTTTGTGGGCTGACGCATGGGAAGCAGTACAGCTAAACAGAGATGATACTGGGGCATGGGTGCTACCCATTAAAGTAAATAGTAAGGAAGTGATGACAGAGGATAATCACACTTTGGTGCACAAAACTCCTGGCCAACCTACCTCTGAAATTATGCTAGTCTGAGGCATTCACTGCAATGTCAAACCATACAGGACAGTCTTGGTTCACATTAGCACAGGAGAACACACAGAGGACTTATGGATAGGAGTGGTGCCCACCCTCGGTCAGGAAGCCCTGGTAGAAAAGGACTGGCTCTATATAAAGGTCATTGTTGATACCTGAATCAAGTTGGAGCACAGAAAGTGAAAACTGGGCCCATGTTGAGTTACAACACATTACCAAATCCCAGGTACCCTTATGGTAGCAGAATGACCCTACCTTACAAGTTTCCCTTGCAGCAAGCCATCCAGGAAGGAATGGAAGGGCTTTGAGGGGTTTATTTTAAGAGAAAAGGAGACCTAATCTATGGGATTAGTCTCCAGCTTCTTCCTGGAAAAGAGAAATCACAGTTACTTATGCCTCACCCATGATATTCCCCCCGCTGCTCATGTGGCAATTGGCAAAACTTTAGAATACATAATACAGCGCTTTTATTGGCCAGGCATCTATGAAAAGACCCAACAACATTGTATGTCATGTCCCTAATGTCAAAGCAACCTATGCCCCTAATGACTGAGCCGTCTGGAGCAGTCCTTAGTGGGACATTCATATCTTTTGGTTATAGTGGATTATTCCACTTGTTATCTGAATCCGGTCCTTGTAAGATCTATAAACCAACATGAGCATTAGGATCTGCATACGAGGACTTTTTCTCAGCCCCACTATCTTCGCAGGCATGGTTGGTGAAGACTCAGGAGAGAGCCTTCTCTGTCGTTGATCCCAGACTGTGGAACTCCCTTCCACAGGAGGTCCAGATAGCCCCATTCCTGCACCTTCTTTCATGAGGTGGCTACAGAATCTACTGAACATATATATATATATATATATATATATATATATATATATATATTTCTGCAAAGAAGTAAAAGAAAATGCATTTTCTGACCACTTTTTTGCAAGTGCAAAAGGGTAGTGCTCAATTTTCTGTAACCTGATTTTATTTGTTGCCATAGCTCTCAAGATAAACATCCAGTCGCTTCTCCAGTACAGCCTCCAGCAGCATCCACAAACCTTTGTTTAGATAATTCACTGTACACGTTCTTCACATAACTGGAAACATAAAGGTGGCTCAAACGAATGTGTTGCTGTGACTGGTTTGTAGAGCACCCCTGCTAATGTGGCAGCTCATATAAAGTATTTATAACCTATCAAGTAAGTACCATCTATTATAGAGTGCAGCAAGAAAAAGGAAGCAGAAGCTGCTGCCTACCATCTGCATACTCACTGATTTGAAAAAGGATATATTTAAATCAAACCGGAATATAAAATATGGAGATGCTCACACTCACCTCACTGTCAGGTCAGATTTTTCCAGGCGGGTAGCCATGAAGGGGGTATGCAGAGTGTGATTGTGCGCAGGTAGGTATGGTTCAAGTAAGGCAAACACACAAAGGCCGGGGGATAATCCAAATATTTATACCAAAGCTGCATAACCCTGCCCAAGATTAGGGATTACCAAGAAGGGTGCATGCAGAACCAGGATCATCAGATTCACCCTGGAATCAGCACTGACATTGTTTACACAGCCCTTTGAAAAGCAGCCCAAAGCAGCTAACATAAAAATGAAGGCAAGAAGATACGATAACAGATGAAAACACCATGAAAAATTATCTCTCCCCCTCCCAACGCGTGCATGTATTAAATCACCTGTCGATTTATGGCAATCTCATGCATTCATAGCATGATGGTGAGGTGGTTTTGCTAATTCTTTCCTCTGAAATATAGCCTACACCACCTGGTATTTGTTTGCTCTCTTATCCAAGTACTAACCAAGGCCATTTCCGCACTAGCTTGTTATAATGCGATGATTCCACTTTCAACATCCTCTGGAGTCCTGGGATTTGCAGTTTCGGGAGGGGTCGGCCCCTCCCGAAACTGCAAACCCCAGGATTCCAGAGGATGTTGAAAGTGGAATCATCGCACTATAACAAGCTAGTGCGGAAATGGCCCAGGACTGACCCTGCTTGGATTCCAAGATCAGATGGGATCTAGTGTTTTTAGGGTATTTATAACAAACTCATATACCAGCTTTCAATACATGGTTTTAAAAAACACTGATTCAGTCAATAAATTCAAGTTCAATAAACAATAGATCAATAAACTACAGAGAGATAACAAAATCCTGCACATGTTTTAGTCAAAATATATATTTATACTCCACTCCAGCAGTGAATGCAATAGTATACCTTTGGGTCTACTGTTCAGGGAAACACACCCACCCTAAAGCCAGCAGAAGCAAGCAACCAAAAAACAAACTTGAGGCATAATCAATTAATGTAATGTAATGTAAGAATAATATTACACTATACAAACAGCTGACAGCTTGTCAGTTCTGATTTCTCTTAAATCCATTTTTAAATCCCAAACTTTTTCCAGTCCCTGTATAACAGTGTTTGCAAATGTGGTTACTTTCTTATCAAAACCTAACTGAACATAATTCTCAACCATGGTTCCCAAGATAGCCCAAATTTCCCAGGCACAGCTATTCATTGCACAGAGAAGTCCATGTTCTACATGCTTCCTCTGCAGTTACTAAACCTGTCAGATAATGGGAGCTGCAGCCCATCACAAACATGGTTGAATGGGATTCAGACTCAGATATAGAAGTGTTAAGCACTCAAAAGCCTTCTGTCTGGACAGCTGAATCTGCCAGTGTCTCTTTCTTCCTCATTTAATGCTTGCTTGGTAAATAGAAAAATGGTCATGATCCAGAACCTGGTTATGAATGAGCATGCTGACTTTGCTTGTATTACAGGGACCTGGCTGGATGAAGCTGGGGGAGGCAGGTGCTAATCTCTCCCAGCTCTGTCTGCTTGGGTTCTTTGTGAAAAAGCAGGTGAGGTTTGGGGCGTGGGGGCAGGGAGGTAGAGATGCAGTAATCAGTTATGATTCTGTCTTCCTTGCCAAGTATCCTGCTGGGTTTTAAGTGTGTGTGTTTGAAAGGTGGATGGTAGGAACAGAACAGGGATTTGGTTAGTATACTGCCCTCCACAGTATTCAATGGCCTGCCTTCCTCAGCTGGTTCAGCTCATCTTGGTGATAGTGTTCATGTCTCTTTGGCTCATTGTGTGTTGGAGGGATATTCTTAATATCCATCCTAAGAATGATTTGTTGGGAGCAGCTCAGGAATTCATGTCCTCCATATCTTTATTTCAAGTAGTAGCTGGAAAGAGTCAATGTGGTGTAGTGGTTTGAACATTGCACTATGACTCTGGAGACCAGGATTTGATTCCTGCTCAGCCATGGAATGTACTGGGTGTTCTTGGGTGCATCACACCCTCTCAGCCCCAGAAAACCCTGTGATAGGTTCACCTTAGGGTTGCCATAATTCGGAAACATCTTGAAGGCACACGACAACAACAGTTATTTTGGTACTTAGTTCTCTATGCTGGTGGGATGATGATGGGTGTGGAGAAGCTTTCAATAGTCAGTTGTCATTGACAGATCATTACCTGGTAGGGATTAGATTTAGGGGGGCTTGAAACCTCTGTGGAGGTGAGGCTGATTAAGATGAACTGCACCAGGAGGCTTATAGATCTAGGTAGATTCCAGATGGTTCTTGGGAAGTTTCTTGTTGCCATGGCAAATGAACCTGTTGAAATCCTGTCTGATTTCTAGAACAAGGAACTGGCTGGGGTTGTGGACACCATTCCCTGTGAGCACCCACCCCCACAGAGTGCAGTCAAGCAGTCCCTTCAGGTTTACTAGGGAACGATAGCAGAAGTGGGACAGAGACTACCAGTGTCAGCAGCAGAAAAGTGAACATGGGCTAGTCTGTTAGAAAACCTATGCCATGGCAATGGTGACAATGAAGAAATTATACTCCTCTGCCATCACAACATCTGCACAGTGCCATCCGATGGAACTGTCTTTAGTGAATAGGGGCCTTCTATGCTTTACGTCACAAGAAGAGAATAATAGAATCATAGAATCATAGAGTTGGAAGAGACCACAAGGGCCATCAATTCCAACCCCCTGCTATGCAGGAACACCCATCAAAGCATTCCCAACAGATGGCCATCCAGCCTCTGCTTAAAAACCTCCAAAGAAGGAGACTCTACCACACTCCAAGGCAGTATATTCACAGCCTGACAGCTCTGACCATCAGGAATTTCTTCCTGAGGTTCAAGTGGAATCTCCTTTCCTGTAGCTTGAATCCATTGCTCCTTGTCCAGACCAGTTGACAACCCACTCTGAAGATCTGCAAGATACTTCGCAGGCAAACTCACTTGGATCCCCTCTGATTTAGATGCTATAGAGTCATGGCTTCCGCTTATCTTGTATCACTGGATATGTTTCTGTTTGTGCAGCATGAGGATGTGGATGGGATCCTTGGAGAAGTGAGAGCCATCATATGGGTACTGGACCCATCTTCTTGGCTCTTAAAAGGAGCCAGAGGGATACTGACAGAGTGGGTAAAGAGAGCAGTGAATGCCTCATTGTGCTGAGGCAGCTTTCCATTCTGTCTGCACTGGGTCCAACATGCTGCAGTGAGACTGCTGACCAGGACATATACCTCCCCTGTTGAAACAGTTTTACTGGCTAACAATTCATTTCCAGGTACAATTCAAAGTATTGATTCTGACCTGTAAAGCCCCCTATACATCTTAGGTACAGACTATTTGAAAGTCTGTATCTCCCCATATGAGCCTGCCTGCATTTTACAATTATTGAGAAAGGATTTTCTCTCAGTCCCATCAACCTCACAGGTTCCTCTGGTAAGAAATGGGACAGTGCCCTCTTGGTGGCTGCTCCCAGGTTGTGAAGTTCCCTTCCATGGAAGGCTAAGCTAACATCCTTTCTGTTCTCTTTCACTAACAGGCAAAGACCTTCTTATTCAAAGCAGGTATTTGAATATTAATTGCTAGTGGGGAGTCTTTGGATGGGGGGAGGTTGCTATATTTTTATTTTTATTGTTTTCTTTCTAAATGATTTTACACTTTTTAAAACTTAATGTTGTTTTAATAAGACAATGTGTTTAATTGCGTTTTAACTTTCTGTTATCGTGTTTTTAGCTTTCACTTGATTGAGCCATGGGTCCCTTGCCAGAAGAGTGATGACATATAAATAAAATCAAATAATTTAAAATCTTGAGTTCTTTTAGTTGTTATTTGGAAAGTATATAAATGAACTGAGTGAAATTCTCAATTCCCTAATTAAGGTAGAGTCAGCAAAGAGGATGGTGCCAAATATAGAGCCTCCAGGGGTAGGTATTTCAGGCAGTTCTACTTGAAAGTCATATGTTATCCTTCAGTTTTAAAATAAATTAGAGGGGGCAGGAGTTTATATAGTCCTCCACCTTCTTGCTTGGAAGTAGCTACTGCTGCTCACTTGTGACAGTATGCAATAGGCAAGTAGAGGAAGAATATATCCAAAGAAGCAGGAACGGAATGTGAATTAGTCCTTAAAATGTGAACCTACAGCTGAGGAATAGGAAAACAGTATCATTTTCAGTTGGCTTATGAGTACACATTTATGTCATTTGTGATGGTATAAATCCCACATGCAATATACTCTACATAATAAACCCATCTCAGCGTTTCAAACTGTCAGCACAGAGTGTATGATCAAGCTCAAATTAAATTTTTGGATAGTCATAAAATAGGCAGCAATACTCTCCAGGAAGGGTGAGCTACACAGAGAAGCAGCATTCTTCACACCAGAAGTGGTCCACAGTCCAAGTGTGAGGATGCCTTGACTCAAAGTGGCAGGTTAAGATGCCCCCTGGCTGGACCATAGACAGCCAGTACTTTGCATGTAACCATTGTGAATGGATTTTAATTAACATCTGGATGAGCATCCCTATCAATGTCCTCATGCTTATCTTGGCCTCATTCCAGCACACACAAGAGCCCATTGCTGTTGGTATATTTATGCAACTGGGTCCAGCTACATCAGCTGTCAGGCACAGCCAGTTCTTTACAGCTAAATCTGAGCAAGAAACCCAACAGCTGAATCCTATTCTATTTTCAGCAAGCTGCAAAACACTTTATACACCTATTCTTTAGTACTGGAAAAACATTAACAAGGTATGGAAAACAGAAGCCAGTTCAACTGTTAGTTGCAAATACAGTGGACCCACTGACTCAATGGAACATATAGAGATGTTGACTTATAATGTTCCCATTTAATTCAATGTCTATTTTAGTTGGGCCTAACAATTAAAATTAGTCCACTATCTTCTGAGTAAACTTCAGAATTCAAACTAATTGAATTCCAAATATAGGCATTTTTCCCTCTAGCACTGTTAGATATTCTGCTTGAGTCTCATGTAAGACCAGTGAAAAGCTAAAGGGATACATGAATGGACACATAGACACACACAACTTGAAATTACTAAAGGCTATCATTGTTTCACATTTTCTTAGCACCACAAGCTTTAGGACTTGGGTTGGCATACTTGCTTTATGTTCCCCAGCCCTATAATTTCTTATAAGCTGTGGCCCTTTCACACTACACAAGTTATAAAACTGTGATGCTATTTTAACAGCAGTAAACAAGTTCTTCCTAATGTTTAGGTGATTTTTTTTTTTTTTTTTGTAATCTGAATGCAAGTTTGTGTTCCTAGCCTAGTTTAATGTTCTAGGAAATAAGATCACTCCATCTTCTATATGAAATCCCTTCAGATATTTAAAATGACTATCACGTCACTTCTCAGTCTTCTCTTCTCCACGTGAAACATATCCAACTCCCTAAGTTGATCCTCTTAAGGCTTGGTTTCCAGGACTTTGATCATCTGGGTTGCTTTTCTCTGGATCACATTCCAGTTGGTCAAGACGCTTCTTGAACTGTGCTTCCCAGAACTGAACACAGTATTTCCATTGAGATCTGACAAAAACAAGCTAGAATGGTACTATTATCTCCCTCAGTCTGGACACTATGATCCTGTTAATGCAGCCAAGAATTGCATTTTTTTCAGCCACTGCATCAAATTGACTCTTATTTTTCTTGTGGTGTATAAAGACCCCAGATCCTTTTTGCATGTACAGCTGTCAAGCCAGGTATCACTCATCCCATATTTATGCATTTCATTCTTCTGGCTTAAATGCAGTACCTTACTTGATGAAGTTTTATTTTGTTAGTTTCGGCCAAACTCTCCAGTTTGCTAAAGTCATTTTGAATCCTCATTCTGTCCTTTGGAATATTAGCTGCCCCTCCTAATTTGGTGTCATCTGCACATTTTATAAGCATGCACTTTTTTCCATCTTCAAGTTATTTATAAAGATGTTTAACAACATGGGGCCTGGGACAGAATCCTGATGCACCCCACTAGCCACTTCTCTCCAGGATGAAGAGGAACCATTGGCAAACACTCTTTGGGTTTTGTCTGTCAACCAGCAACAAATCCAGCTAACAATAGCACATTCCAACCTACATTTTACCAACTCAAGTGAACTCATAGAACTTCATGGGCATTGAGAAGTCAGGCTCATTTCTGTGGCTCAGGAGAGGGATGCTTCCTTGCTTATCTTGCTCCAACTGAGGGGGGAGGCAGAACATCTTAGTGTTTTCAAAGCTTTCCAGGTCCTTGTGGGTAAGAGAACAGGTAGGGAAATTCTACCTCACCCCATGTGATGCCATGGATTTCATGGGGTTTTCTTACACAAGGAATACTCAAAAGCGTCTTTGCCAGTTCCTTCCTCTGAAATATAGCCTACAGCACCTCGTATTCACTGATGATCTTCCATCTAAATACTAACGAGGGTTGACCCTGTTTAGCTTTCAAGATCAAATGGGATCAAGTGCCCTTAAGGTATACCAAACCTCAAAGAGTTTTGTAAAACAGTGAGGGGTTCAGTTAAATTTTAGCACAACAAAGAAAGTGGGGAAGAAAAAGATTTCCTGGAGCTTTTGCCCTTCAAACTTATTAAATTACACATTATTTTTTATTTCATCTAAAATTAGACCATCTTTTCCATTCACCATGTTGATATAAGTGCACTTCCATTGCTGTCAACGGAATGTGTCCATTCCACAATACCGAAATTCTCATTGCGCATGTGAAGTGCTACCTCCTCATGTACAGGTCTCTAATAAGATGTTGGCCTATGACTGAAACTTTGGGGGCATTGTTTTAATGTCACACACAGCCGAGAATAGAAAGACTTATGCTTCAGCAATGCTAAATAACTTAATACTAAACTGTTATAACAGTTTGATACAAGTTTAGCTACCATGGCACCATCCTATGGCATTCTGGGATTTGTAGCATGGTGATGAATTTATACTTTCCTGCTGGAGAAGTGAATTACAATAGTAGAGCTCTCTGTACAGGGAATTCTAAAGATATCACCAAATTACAAATGGCAGATAAAGAGCTACATTTGTGTAGCAAAGACATATGAAAAACACCTTTTGTGGAAGAAATTAGGAAAAATATAACTTAATTAAAGTGCTCCCCTAAGTACTTTCACAAGACACATGTATGGAATAGACTGGACTTGCCTTGTGTTTGCCACCTTCAAGGGGAGAAATGATATATTACCCAGTAGAAATGATATCTTACAGGATTCTTACCCAAAGAAGTATTCACTAACTATGAAGCCTAGTTTCAGCAGTGTAATTGTGAGAAGATGTTCATTTTATACAGCTAGCCATAGTCATGAGAGCCAGCACAGTGCAGTGGTCTGAGTATTGAACTGAAACTCTGGAGACCAGGGTTTGATTCCCCACTTGGCCATGGAAACCCACAGGGTGACCATGGGGATGTCACACGCTCTCAGCTGCAGAAAACTGTATGATAGGTTCACCTTAGGGTTGGCATGTCAAAAATGACTTGAAGGCACAAAACAACAACAAATCATAGCCATAGCCAGCATGGTGTAGCTGTCTGAGCATTGGACTATGACCAGAGACCATGGTTCAAATCCTCAATCAGCCATGATATATAATACTGCTCCTCCTCTTCTTCTATCTGGCCTAGTTCTTTTTTTTTTTTAATTTTTATTAATTATATAACTAAATCACAAATACAAAACAAGAAAAAAAAATTAAACACCATGTGATATACATAATAGTGAATTAAAAAAAAATAATTTTTTTTCTTTTTCTTTTTTTTCTCTTCTCTTAAGCAATACTAACTTTCATTGTTATTTTGCACCTTTACCCTTAAATTTATAAATCTGTTCAACTATTATAATTTCACATTTAATTCCTTTTAACTTTTTTTTTTAAAAAAACATTGACATCACTTATCCTTTTAAATCTATAAATCACAAGTTTAACACACACACCTACTAAGAATTACAAAATATACAACATAAAAGAAAAACAAAACTAAAAAATACCCACCCCCCAGAGCCAACTTTTTATTTAATCCACTTTCCAAAATTGCCATTCTTCTTTTGACAGGGTAGTATTACTATCTCTTTTCAAAACTTTATCCAAAAATATTTTCCAAATTTCTTCAAAATCATTCCCTTTAACCAAACCTTTCATAAACCTAATTCTACATGTTAGTTTATCATTAATTGCGATTTTCCACACTTCGTTATACCATTCCTCTATTTGAAATTTTTCATTTGCTTTCCATTTTTTTGCTATTATTAATCTCGCTGCAGTTAACAAATTTGTTATTAATTCTTTCTTTACTTGAGTACACTCAACCTTATCATATATAGACAACAATGCAATATTTGGACATACTGGTATATCTGCTCCTATAATCTCTTTTATCTCTTTAAAAACCTTTTGCCAAAACTCCATTATCTTATTGCAATTCCACCACATATGCATATATGTACCAATTTCTTGACATCCTCTCCAACATAATCTTGAATATTTCTCATCTATTTGATTTAATTTCACTGGAGTCAAGTACCATTTCCACACTAATTTATAATAATTCTCTTTTATTCTTATTGATAATTTTTTTAAATGACGTTGTTTCCAAATTTTTCTCCATTCTTGTATATCTATATTTTGTACTATCTCTTCCTCCCATATTTTTCTAAGAAAATCCTCTTCTTGTTCTTTTGCTAATATTTTATATATTTCACTTGTAATACCTTTTAGTATTTCATTTTCTTGCATATTTTCTCTTTGAATAATAATTTGTTCAAATTTAGTATATTCTTTAAAATCCTTAACATATCTTTTCATACTCTTTGTCCATTGCTCTAATTGTATATAATTAAACCAGGATATTTTAGTTTCCTGCAATCTCTCTTTCATTCTATCTTTATTTATCATTATTTTCATCCATTCTTTTAATCTATAAATTTTTTGTTTTTTTATTTCTTTCTCTATTATTTCTCTTAAATTTATTGGAAATTTTTCCATCATCACTATCGGAGTTAATATTGATATATTCGGTATTAATTTTCTTTTATTTTTTTTCCATATTTCTATTATATTTTTTATAAAAGGATTTTCTATCTTCTCCATTTCTTTCTTTGAAAAATTCCTAAAAAATATATTTTCTAATTTTGTCTCAATATTCATATCTTCTATCTCTAACCAATCTAAATCACCCTTTCCTGAAACCCCCTCTATGATATATCTCAATTGATTTGCATAATAATACCATTTTAAATTTGGAAGTCCCAGGCCACCTTCTTTTTGACTTTTATACCAATATTTCTTGTTAATCCTCGATTTTTTATTTCCATTACAAAAATTATTTAATATCTTTTGCCACTCCTTTAATTCTTCCTCTGATATTTTTATTGGTAGCATTCTAAACAAAAAGTTAATTTTAGGTAAAATTTTCATTTTTACCACTGCTATTCTACCAAACCACGATAGCTTTATATTTTTGTAGTCCTCTAATTTCCTTTTTGTTTCTAATCTTAATTTCTTGAAATTTTTTTCCTGTAATTCTTGTAAATTTTTTGTAATCTCTATTCCTAAATATTTAATTGATTCTTTTATTTTAAGTAATCCTCTTTTACTACTTATAAATTTTTGTACTTCTTCTTTAGTATAATTAAATAACATTATTTCTGATTTGGCCCAATTTATTTCTAATCCCGTCTTCTCCCCAAACTCTATTAAATGTTTATCTATCCTATCTATCTTTTCAATTGGATCCTTAATTGTCAACAATGTGTCATCTGCAAATAAGCTTATTTTATTTTTTTCCTTAACTCCAATTCCTTCCAAATTCTCATCATTTCTTATCACATTCGCTAACATTTCTATAACTATTGCAAATAAAACTGGAGATAATGGACATCCTTATCTCGTTCCTCTTGTTATTTGAATCTGTTCTGTAAATCCATCATTTACCATCACTACAGATGTATTATGTGAATACAATTGATTTATTAACCCTTTAAATCTCTCTCCTAATCCTATTTTATTTAAAATTGTTTTTAATGCCGGCCATTCCACACAATCAATTTTTAATTTCTCTTTCATCAACCTTTTTTCTTTACCAAATTTATCTTTAACTACGCCAATCATATTTCTAGTTTTTTTTGATTGTACTGATTTAGCCAGCATTTTAGAATTTTTATTACTATATTCAAAGTATTCCCTTTCCAAGTATATTAGATTTTTCTGAACTTCGTCCATTTCTATCTTTTCTAATTCATCTCTTTTTGCTTGTAATATTATTAATTTCTGTTTAGTTCTATCTATTATATAATCATTCTCTAGTTCCTTTATTTCTTTTTCTAATTTTAATTTTTTTTCTCCTAATTGTCTCTTTAATTTGCTTGATTCTTTAATGCATAATCCTCTTACCACTGCCTTCATTGTATCCCACAATACATCTTGTGTTACTTCCTTATTGTTTATATCCCAAATTTCTTGCCACTCCTTCTCTATTTTATTTACTATCTCCTTATAATTAAATAACTTAGTATCCAGTCTCCACCTTTTTGCTTCTCTATAATTCCTTTTCATAGTTATATCCAAGTTCATCAGAGCATGATCTGTCACTTTTATTGTTTCAATTTCTGTATTTATTAATCTAGGTATCATATTCTTTGAAACAAAAATATAATCTATTCTTGAGTAATTTTTATGAACTGATGAATAATACGTATATTTCTTTTCTTCACCCTTTATTAGCCTCCAAACATCTATCAGTTCATTTCTACTCACTAATTTATTCAAAATTGTTATATTATTATATCTATCTCTAATTGATGGATCTGATTTATCTTTCCATCTATCCATCACCATATTAAAATCACCTGCGATTATTGTATAGTCTCCTTTCATTTTTTTGATCTTATTAAATATTTCTTCATAAAACTCTTTTTGCTTTTCATTAGGTGCGTAAATATTCATTATGCCATATGTTTCTCCATCTATTTCACCTTGTATAATTACATATCTACCTTTTTCATCTAACTCCACACTTGTTACAATGAAATTGCATCTTTTGGAAATTATTATTGCAACTCCTCTTGATTTGGATGTACCAAATGCTTCCTCATAAATGGCTACCCAGTTCAATCTAAGCTCATTTTTTTTATCTCTTTTTCCATGTGTTTCTTGTAAAAAAATTATATCGGCCTTATCTTTTTTTAATATCGATTCTATCCTTTTTCTCTTTATTATTGACCCCAAACCTTTCACATTCAATGTTGATATTCTCAATCTATTCTCCATTTTTCATATTTTGAATTTTCTAATCCCACTCCCCATTGGCTCTTTAATGTGATGGTGCTCCCCTTCCCCTTCCCTTCCCCCCTCCCACTCCCCTCCCCCTTCCCGCCCTCCCCTCCCCTCCCCACACAAACATTTCTCCCCCCTCTTCCTCCAAAGCGCTTCTGCCTTGGAAACGACCAACCATGGTCCTGGGGGGGGGTGAAGGTATGCCAACTCCCGGCATAGAGACCAATACCCTCTCCCGATTTATTTTCTTTCCCATATTTTTTTTCCCTCTCTTCCTCAGCCTCTGTCCTTTCGTTTATTTCCCGAAGTCTTCTTCTTTGCTCCTCCTGTTGCTCCTCCCGCTGCTCCTTCTTCAGTTACTCCTCCCACTACTCCTTCCTCAGTTGCTCCTCCCGCTGCTCCTTCTTCAGTTGCTCCTCCCACTGCTCCTTCTTCCGCTCCTCCAACCGCGCCTTCCTCTTCCTTTTCCTCTTGCTGGATCAGTTTCAGTTCTCTCAGGAGTTGCAATCCTTGTTCAAGAGAATTTATTCTGTGGTATTTGCCAGCATATTGGAATTTCAGAAAGATGGGATATCCCCAACTGTATCTTATCCCAACTCTCTGTAGAACTATGATGCAGGGTTTCATTTCCCTTCTCCAATTTATTGTTTCGCGGCATAAGTCATTATAAATTTCCACTGTGTTATCTCGATACTTCAATATTCCTGGATTCTTTCTAACAGCTCTCATCAAATCATCTTTCTTGTTGAAATTCGCAATTCTCATTATAATATCTCTGGGAATTATTCCTCTTCTTGCAGCTGACACACGATGAATTCTCTCTATGTCATAATCTTCCCATAAAATCTCAGGAACAATGCTTTTTAGCCATTTTAAAACTTCCTCTTTCAAGGATTTTTGACTTTGTTGTGGCTGCTCTGCGAATCCACGAATCCTCACATTGTTTCTTCTGTTCTGGTCTTGGAGCTGGATAATTTGTCTCTCTAACAAAGAAATCCTGCCATCATGTTGTGCTAGTCTGGTCTGCTGATTCCCTTGGGGTTTTTTTATATCATCCACTTTAAGGTCCAGTGCTTTTAACTCCTGTGAGATTTTTTCCTGCAATTGCCCCATTTCTGCCCTTATATTAGATGTTATTGTAGTAACAAGAGCTTGATTAGACTCTGTAATAAGCTTGTGTATAAAAGTTTTTATCTCTTCATTAGCTCCGTTCGCAACTTTCTTCGCCGCCATTTTAATGACTTTTTCGTCTCCGTTAGAGTTTAAGTTTATATTTTCAAAATCTCTAACTAGACGATTATATGTTTTATCTGTTGCTGTAGGTCGCTTCCAAACAGGGTGTTTATAGACCTTTTTTTTAGGCGGCATATATCTCAAGGACCACAAAGGGGGAAAAAAAAAACTGTTTTGCTTTCAGTCCGTTTCAACAGTTATTTGCAGTTTAAACAGAGTCTTTTATTTTCCCTCCAGTTGGAGAAGAATCGAAACCAATCCACTATCTTATCTTACATTCTTTCCCACATTATTCAATTAATTACTCACATTCTTTCTTTGTTTTGAAAAAGGCTTCTGAAATTATTTTATAATCATCTGTTCCGGGAGTGAATATTTAGCCTCTCTCTGCCATCGTAGTTGGCTCCTCCCCTATCTGGCCTAGTTCTTTGAAATAGTTTATACTGCTACATGAGAACCAACATGGGGTAGTGGTTTGAGCATTGAACTATAACTCTGGAGACCAGAACTCAAATCTTCATCCAGCCATGGAAACCCACTGGATGATCTTGGGCAAGTCACAGTCTGTAACCCACAGACAGAGGCAAAGGCAAAGCCCCTCTGTGATAATGGGGGTTCCCATTATCCAGGTAACAGAGCTGAAGGGAGGTAGTTCTCCCTCCAGGCAAAGAGAGACAAAGAGCATCAATCAGAGGCAAGTATATTGCTGGTTGCACGCTGGCCCAGCTGGCCTCGCCTCCTGGCTTTGCCTCCACAGACCATCTCAGCACCTGATCAATACTGTGAGTAGCTAGGGTGTTTAGTTAGTCACGTTAGGGTGTTCTGTTTTTTTTAAAGCTCTGGCTAATATGATGTAACGATTTGTAACTTGTGATTTCTAACTGTGCCTAGAGGAAGGAGCCTTCATGTAGCATGATGCCTCCTGTATTACATTGCCTGTTCTTAGAATAAACGTTTTCTTAAAGAACCCCTGTGCAACTCTCCTTTCCACATGCAGGTTGGCTACATGGGTTGATAGACTTCTTCTCTCCCAGAGAGGGTGGGGGGATTGTTGGTTCCCCTGTGCTGTCCCACTGTGCTATTAGGATGGGTTTTTTTAATCCAGTGGGTGGTGGGAGCATTTAATTAAGGAACTCAGGGGAGTTTCCATCTCCTATTCAAGGGCAGAAGTCAGCATTGAGTGGGAGAAGAGCCCCTGGTCCATAACACTCTTTGAACAAATGTTACCAAGAAAACCCTATGATAGCTTCACCAGGGTTGCCATAAAACAGAAATGACTTGAAGGCAAACACCACTAAAAACCATAGCCATATAAGGTTTGCTATACAATTTCTGAAATACGAAAGTAATGATAGTTTTATTAATACATGGAAAAGATGGATGAGTCTTAGCTGGAAAACACCAAAACATTAATTGCCTCAATTATTTCAAGAAATATGAAGGGGGGGGTCCACAGTGGTGCTTACCACTAATGAGGTAGAGATGAATTAAGCTGACGCCTGACAAATCTTTTGCACACAGAAGAACATCTGGCACTCAACAACTAAACCAATGAGGTCTTGGATTAATCTTTGCAAAGCAGCAAGGTTCTCCATTGTTCTGCCTAGGACTCACTCCCTCTCTGTCTCTGCTGTCATGACTGCTGGTACAGAAAATAGGTTGTTGAGTGAGCCACTGCAGAAAACTTCCTGTCATGAAGAATTCATTAGGTCAGCAATAAGGTGATTTGTCAAAGGTTTGGATAGCAGCCACCAGCTTTGCCTGTACAACAGATTCAATTGTGAAGCTTAAAAGCAAAAGCTTACAAATTGTCATTACAAACTATGAGGTATGCCTCTTCCATAGCCAGACTACTCCTTGACCTCTATTATATGTTGTCACCCATCCAGATGTGAGTCTTCAAGTTACGCAAGTATTCATATTTCAGATTAGTGTTGAAAGGGATATTGAATTGGGTAAGTTCCTGTGAAGCTGGTGATACTGAAGATCACATTACCCCCTCTCTCATGCATGAACAGTACTGCCATTTGTTTTTTCTGTCAAAGATTATGAGGTATTGTAGAAAGGGGACAAAAAGAGTATAGTGGAAAGCTCAGTCATAGATGCATATTCCCTTCATGAATGCAGAGAAATAGGGCACTTTCCACACTACACTGTTATAGTGCTATTATTCCACTTTTAAGATCATAAGGAATTCTGGAGTTTGTAGTTTACTGAGGCCAAAGAGCTCTCTGGCTCAGAATTCTAAATGCCGTTCTGTAAACTACAAACCTCATATTCCATAGGATGTAGAAAGTGGAATAATAGCACTATAACAGTGTAGGGCAGAAATACCCATAGATGTGTTTATGCACTATTTATGATGATCCTCTCCTGCAACTTATACATGTGTAAAATGCAAGTACCCCATATTATCCTGAGGTGGCAAGAGATCTCTGTGTATCTCTTATACATTTTCATTCTGCATGTATGTTTACACAAACTAATGCTGACATGAAACATGGCCTGTCCTTAGGATTTGTTCACACATTACTCCCTAACACCAATTATCATGAAATGGTTCTCCTACACTGAGGAGATTAATTCATGTCCAATACCTTCAGCAGATTCATGGGATTCCTTGCTCCCAAATCATCAGATGCCATGACCCTCTGGCTGAGAAATCAACAAGTTACCTTCCTGCTTTGCCTATGGTAGCAACTTGCCTTAAAAGGCAGCTGCTCATACTTCGGTCCTTTCCCTTATTCCTCTTGTGCCCTTGTAATGCAGCTAGCCAAAAGAAAGCACTGTTGTCTCCTGTTTGAAATATCCAGGTTGAATAAACTATTAATCAGGTAACACAAGGGACCAGTGGGTTATTAGGTTGCCTTATACATCTCCAGAATCCTTTTTGTCTCCTGGCTTTGAATCACTGAGATTTATTTATTTAAAGGATTTGTCTTCATTATAAGGACAGAACTACTATTTGTTCAACTACCATCTGCATCTATTGTGTTCCTTTTATTTGTTAGCTTGTTGTGTTCCTGTCTGGTTATAAGCACTGTTCTTTCTATTGTAAATTGCTAGATCATTTCTGGTCCCTTCTTTCAATAAAGCACACCTTTTCTCCAGTTCCTGGGTGAGAAGAGAGGAGCATGGAATGACTTGCCAGAGATGAACCTTCAAGCATGTAATCTGAAATTAGTCAGAAACCATCTCACCCATCCTGAATGCTTAATACTGCATAGATTCAGTCAACAATGGAGATTAAAACCAAGGGCTAAATGAATGAGAGGTCACCACTGGCTTCTCATTTCTCTTCCTAAGGTGAGACACATCATAAAGCGTTTACAGTTTCTTTCGTGCCAGCAATCAATGTGAAGAGCCATTTGTATACAGTGCACATCTGCCTGAACTAGGGTAAGCCCTGAAACACCCTTCCTAATGTTAAAGAGTAATTGCATTTTTATAACATCAATCACCTTTTATCATTACATATCAATTTGTTGAGTTAAATGCCACATTTGCCAGCATTAGGCTTCTGTACTGCATCTGCATTAATTACACTGACAGATGGAATTTGTTATCATGTTGTTAAGGTCTACCACATAAATAAACATAAGTGGACTTTCTTTCCCAAGGTTCTAATAATAGATTAGGCCAGGACTTCTATTAATACTTGTCACATCGACTATGAGAAGCTAGATGGGGGCTTCTGGGGCAATGAGAAAAGGGACAAAATACTAATGCATGGGCCCAGAAGAATCATGGATTAGACCAACAATTAACAGGGGCCAAGGCATGTTGGAAGGGAGTTACAGATTGAAACCTGTGAGAAGCAGAGCCCCAAGGGCTTATGGGGATTCTAGGAACTGAAGCAATGAAATACCCAAGCAGCAACCTTAATTGGAGTCAATAGTTTCCCTCCAAGGAAGATTTAATGTCCTGTTAAACCTCATTATCCTGGATTGGATTTTGAATCTCTTTGAAGAGTAACCCAGCCAGGATTGAGACAGAAATTGAAAAGAGTTTGATTGATCTTCATCATCATCAGTGTACATCATCAGTTCAAAAAGATTTTTGGATCAAGAGTGATCTGCCAAATAAATTTCCAATACTGTTGGGGAGAAAGCCCAAATATTTTTTATTCCTTTTCTCTCCACATATTTGGTTGAGTTTGGATTCAGCAAAGCAGTTTCCTTGGGAAAATTTAGAAACAGAATTGATGTCATGACAAGACATGACCTCCAACTGTCCTTGTCTAATTTGGAGCTCGATATCATGAGACATGAAGAAAAGCACCAAGCCCAAGAATCGCGTTAGGACTGATAGATGTTTAATTTCATACAATCTTTTTAAAAAGTTTTGTGCAGTATGTAGCAATGTTCAAACTTTCTTGGTGTTCAATAATAAATTATGCTCTGTCTACCTGTTTGTGCTGTATCGCTGCTTGCCCGGGGGCCCCAAAACCTGAAAAGAGCCCCTAAGGGGTCATGGCCAAAAAACAGTTGAGAACGGCTGGATTAGAGAAGCAAAGCACCATACTACCTATTTTGCTATAAACAAACAAACCAGCAAACCTGTGCCTTTGCCTACTGTGAGCCCTTTAAGAGGCTGAGAGCAAGCTGGAAGATGTTAGTTTCTTTTTGTTGTTTAGTTGTCAGAAGATGGTGGTGCTAGGACTCTTTGGAAAGTGAAGGAGCTATGATACCAAACTGGCTGAGAGAAGAATGCCTGATTTCAAAGAGATAACTGTGTTAGTCTGCTTGAGAGGCCAAGAAACTGCATGCTTACAGGAGGCCAGGTGGCTGTGAGAAGCCAAGTGGAGATTGGCAGGGGACAGATGTGGGCAGTTGTGTGTTTTTATTTATTTCTGTGTGTGACTGCACGTATGAGTGTGTGAGAGATGGGGCACTGTATATCTCCTTGTGAGAAAAAGAAAGAGGTGGGAAATTGTGTGCCGGAAAGAAGTAGGGAGCGTGTGTTTTTGTGCATGCATATTTGTGTGAAACAAAGTGGGGGAGAGAGATGGGAAAAGGTTCTGAGCGTGCGTACTATGCATGAGAGACACAGGGAGGATTGTGTTTGTGTGAGAGGAAGGAAGGTGTGTTTGTGTACCTATATGTGAAGGTATACAACTAGAGTCTACCTCCAGAGAAAGATTCAATTTGAATTAGCAAGGCAACTGTACACATACCTACTCAGAAGTAAGTCCCAGTGAGTTCAGTGGGGCTTACTTCAAAGCAAATGAGTTTGTGTTTTGAGCACACTCTGATGTTGCTCAGCCAGTGTCACATTTTTGATCTGTCAAGTGTCGGGTGGTATGGGACTCTGCATATTAGAAACTTATCTCTGAATGGAGATCCCCAGTTCACTCAAAAATGCATACACAAACTAGTTCTGTAGGTTCCTTTCAGCACACTAGGGGGGGAATTGTCTAGAAACTGGGATTGTTTAGGAGAAAGGAAAAAACTGAATCCAGAAATTCTCTCCCGGATCATCCCATCAATTAGAATGAGACCTATTTATACACTTAAAGGATTGGTCCAAGAGATCTATCTGTGAAGAACTGTTATCTTGAAATAGGTGTGGTCCCCTGCCCCATCCCTTCCTATCTCTTTAGACTTTGGGGCTGAGAGTCCTTTGCCTTTGGTCAGCTAATCTGTTCCCATCTAGGGTTCTGTTATCACCTTCTGGCCACCTGAGTATCCAACTTGTGATGCTGGTGAAACCCAGACAGGCAGACTTAATATCAACACTCCACTTAAGCATTCTTCAGTATTCGAATCTCAGGATATTTACATGAGAGAATGAGCAGGCTTTATGGTAATCTTGCAGGGTATTTATTATATGCAATCATAGATAATACACAAGCATATACACTTCTCTTGGGGAGAAATTCAGACATTCTGTTATATTTCATTGCATGTAAGGTATCATACTTTCATTACATTTGCTAAGCTCTCAGTAACACAAACACACTTCCCCTAATAAACATATGCTTTGGAATATTAGCACTATAATAGTACTATTATTGGAATAATAGTGGAATAATAGTAGTAACAACAATAACAACAGAATAATAGCACTAATAATAGTGAAATAATAGTGCTATAACAGTATAGTGTGGAAAGGCAGTTAATTTGATTATTTTATATATCTCCTGAACCCATTGTTTATATTTTGGGGACTTAACTTTAGCTAATTTTAACCCAAACAAATGTTCATCCTATGTCACTCTTTCTCCATTCTTCCCAATCTAAGCCTGCATTTAGGCTGGGCTGGATGATGTGGAACATGAATGTAGGTAGCACAGTTGAGGTTAGGGGTGAACAGAACATTGTAAAGCATTTGACAAACGGTTGAAAAAATGAGTGTTGGGGAAACCTGATGAGAAGAATCATAGACTGATGAGCATCTTCAGTTTGGGACATGTTTGGTATAACATTAGCACATTATGCAGAGAATAGCATTATCTGCAGCGAAAATAGTATTTCTGCATTCTCTAGTTGCAAAATTCATGTGCAAAATTCACTTTTTTCTGCAAGAAACTGCATTTTCTGCACTTGTATTTCTGCATTCTGTAATTGGAGACTTGTTCTGTGCAAAATTCATGAGGATTTATTTTTCTACAGAAAACAGCATTTTTTGCCCGAGGAACAGCACTAAAAATACTGTTCTGAAACACAGTTTTTGAAGTCTTTCTTTTTTCTTTTTTTGGCAGCAGAAATTATTTGTCGCTCTCTTTAAGAACAAAATTAGGCAAGAATTATTTCCCGAGTTGAAGAAGGTGAAAACAACATCTGAAGAGAGTCCACCTGTTTCAACAGAGGCCATTTCCACACTTCACTGTTATAGTGCTATTATTCCACTTTCCACATCCTGTGGAATTTTGGGCTTCTCGGCCTTTTGGCTAAGATCAAGTGTAGTACCTACCCAACTCTCTCAACCATTTCTCTGGTGCTTAGTGACTTTACCATCTTTGTCACCTTTTTCTCAACATATTCCAGCATCTCAAAATCTGTCTTAGAATGTGGTGTGTGGGGCTGTTGTGATTGTTTGGAATTTTCTGTATTTTGAAATTCAAAATAATGAAACAAGATGACATATTGGACAATACACGCAATAAGACAGGAAGATTAATTGCCTGTCTCTAAGGTTCCTTGGTGCAGCAAGAAGGTAGCTCCACTTGCAAAATGTGACTTTCCCATTCCTGACTATTTTTCCGTCTTTGACCTCCTACATAATATTTCACTCTACTTTGGAAGGTGTCCTCACTCTAGGGAGCACTTCTTTGAGGATGCACAGTGATGCACTGAGACGGTATGTAAGAATATAAGGAGAACTATACTATAGCAATAGCAATAGCTTGTGTATTTCTATACTTCTTATCCGCTAAGTGCTCTCTAAGCAGTTTACAATGTGTTAGCTAACTGCCCCCAACAAGCTGGTACTCATTTTACTGACCTGCAGAAGGATGGAAAGCTGACTCAACTTGGAGCCCAGCAGGATTGAACTCACAACCTTGTGACTGCAGTACCAGCATTTAACCACTGTGCTGCTGGGGCTCCTAAATGTGACCAAACCCATATCTCATTCACCATGCTGTTCACACAATGGCCAACCTGTTACCTATGGAAAGTCCATAAGCAGGCAAAAGAGCAACTGCAAGAAAACCCTACGCAGTGAGATTTTTCAGATCCAAGGCATTGACATAGAAATAATTAAATTTTAGACAGATGATGACATAAACCCTCTTTAGATCTATGTGCTGAATGACTCTTGGGAAATTTGCTTTAGTAGGAATCCAACATTCCTTCATGGTCCTAACCTTTTCAATGGAGGCAATAAACTCTCAAACTTTTTAGCAAACAATGGGATGCAACTGGAAGTATTGCTGAGCACAGTCTAATATACTGCAAAGATCCTGATCACTACTAAACAAAAATCTGCAGAAAAAATCTGTAATAAAATAATGACTCAACAAGGCATGACAAACATGTCAATAGTGATATAGTCATATACCAACTGGAATCACTAAAATCATGGCCCTCTCAGATTGTTCAAAATGAATATTTTAAGAGGGCAACAGAACTGCAGATGGAAACCTTAGGCAACACATTTCTGTTTCAGGGAGCAGCATTATCAAGGGTCCCGATATTGAAGAGGTTTTTAAAACCCTGTGATGAATACAAAAAAGTGTCAGATTGAGTACATTGGATATTCCTGTGTAGGTTTGAATACATTGTCTGTCTGCCCTTGCCTGCCTGCCTGCCTGCCTGCCTCCTTCCAGAATTCCACAGCCAGCACAGTTACTTGCCATGTTGGTTTGGGATTCTGGTACTTAGAGTCCAAAAAGTAATATTCCTCAGCTGTTGTCTTTTTGTGTGTTCACTCTAAAAGTTGCTGACAATTAGGGCCCCTTTTTATCAGGCTGATTTAGCAAACTGTGACTGGCATCCTGATAAGGTGATAGGTTTGAAATTATAGTGGTGTAAGTTGGACTTACATCACTGCAACTCACTTTTTCGTTGTTGAAGAGGTTGGAATTCTGTTCTGAGTCTTCAGTGATCAAACTCCTTCCCTAAACTCATCTTAATAGCAGTGCTTCCCTCCAACATATCCATTTCTGTATCATTGGGAGGAGGGGAGATAAACCAGATGCACCCAGCTATTTTCCTGTAGTTGGATGCAAGGGCATCCAGCACAATCCTGTATGAACATTGTGTACTGTAGTGCACCAAAACATAGCACTGTAGTGGATTCCAGCCAGACCCTTCCCCCAAACCCCACTTACCAATAAGCAGCCTTTGGGATTGTCGGGGGTCACCAGCTGCCTGATGTTCCCACTTTCGCCTGTGAACATCTCGAGCACAACAAGCAGAAGAAGGGCCTTTGTTGCAAATCTCCCTCATTCCAGAGGTCACTCACAGAAGGGGAGTTGACAGGCAAACAGACCCCAGTAGATCCTACCAGCAGATTACCAGTAAGGGAAGTTGGGAGAACTTTCACAATCTGTATGTAGCCCCTAAACTAGGGACTCTATTGTTGTGTGCCTTCAAGTCATCTCCATTTACAACATTGTGAGCCTAAGGCAAACCTATCACAGAGTTTTCCTGGCAAGATTTGTTCAAAAAGGGTTTTGCCTTTGCTTTCCTTTGAGGCTGAGAGAGTATGACTTGCCCAAGATCATCCAGTGGTTCCATGGTTGACTTGGATTTGAACCCTGGTCTCCAGAGCTATAGTCCAACCCTATGTAGTGACCTTTCATACCTAACAGTTACAAGCACAGCAGGTACAGTGGTAATTGTAGATAAGATATTTGTAACTGCCCAACAGGACTCTGGCTGTCACCTGCAGGAACCTCCTAAGGATCACTGGAAGTCTCTGTAGATGCCTATAACAGGACAACCAGCTCCATGAAAATAGCTGGAAATGGCCCCACCCATCCTCCCACTCTCTGAAAATAAGAAATAGACATGTTTGATCTTGGAGGCCAGCATCAGAAGGTATAACTACACAATACATATATGTTTCCCAATGCAGCCTCTTGGCTTGTATCTGATACAGAAATGCAATGTATTAATGGAAAATGCATTTGTTTTGAAAAAAGATTAGGCTGTGTAGCATGCTTCATATAAATTATATGTACACCTGTGATTTCTATTTCTGTAGGAATTTACAAAACACAGGAACACCTCCCATTCCCTTCCGGGGTTCCCCCTCCCGTTCCCTTGCCTTTTGCCTCAGCGTGCATGCCCTCCTTCTCTGCACTTGGGCAAAAGGCAAGGGAATGGGGGCCACCAGCCACCAGCAAGTGAGGGTGCAACAATCAGAAACAGAAGTCCTTCACAATTCCTTGTCACAGCCTCACTTGCTGGTGGGAGGGGGCTAGATACTTCCTCCTTCTACATCGCAGTCACCAGCTGAGCAGACCTCCATCATACAGTGCAGCTGCTGGCTGTTAAGGTAGGCTTGGGGGTGCATTTACAATTGTGGCAAAAGCGCCACAAACATGAATATGTATATTACTGAACACTGAGCAGTTATAGATCTGTAACGGCAATAAAGGATGCCAGCCAATTTTATTAATTTTTCCCCAGAAACAAAAACAAAAATATCTACAACATGTACCAAATCCACTAGGCAATATGTCTTATAAAAACAGGCAATATGTCTTGTAAGAACAAATCCTTCCCTGATCACAGCAAAAGCTTGTTATCAAACTTTTTTAGATAGCATAATTTAGTGACATTGTCAGATAGAAAGATCCAGTGCCATAAGATTTCACTAAAATTCATTCTTGTCTCAAAAACATTTAAAGTAAATCATTTTTAAGTAACCATAATAACCAGTCTTTTGTTTTGTTTGACATGTTAGAAATAGACCCTGTTTTCAATATTTAATTATCAGCATTCCACGTATGATTGGAAAATGCATTAAGATACGTCCATGCTTGGGTTAAAGGTGGAGATTTCCAATCTCTAAACATACCATTCAATTCCTCAATTGATACTGGTCTATTTGGCCTTTCTATTTTCAATCAAACAGCCAAAATGCTAAAGGGATGCAACATTAATGGCCTTTAGACCACGGTTCTATATTACAGTACACACTGTATGACTGTACAGATACTTAGCTACATGGCAGAAGCACTATAGAGCCCTTATAGTAAACCGAGAAAATACTGATCAGGGCATCAGCAAGGGTATATGATGTGCATCAGGCTCTGCATCAGCAGCCATTGTTTGGATGGCACTGGAGGCATCTGATGCACATCAGTGCCCCTTGTGCATTCGTCTCAATATGTATCATGGCAGCCCTTGCTGAATAAAGATGTTGTGAACCTGCTCAATTCTATTGACCACAGAAGTAAGTGCACTTATGTAGACAAACGTCCCATACTGAATTCCAGCCATTGTATCTATGAAATATAGATAAGATATGGTATTCCAGCTACTTTACATGCCATGTTCAGGTCACTAGCAGGAAAACAAAGCAGCGCAGAAGTTCACAGAATCATAGAATTGGAAGAGACCACAATGGTCATTGAGTCCAACTCCCTGCCATGCAAGAACACACACTCAAAACACACTCAGGAAATGGCCATCAGTCTCTGTTTAAAAACCTCCAAAGAAGGTGACTCCACCACACTCTGAGGCAGCATATTCTACTGTCGAATTGCTCCTACTGTAAGTTGTGCAATGGGTTGTTATCCATCCACATTGACCATTGATCCACACCTTGTGCTAAGGTCATATTCAGCATAGAGGTCCTGTAATACAATTCTGCCAGCAGACGTGTATGCCATGTTGAGGCAATGTAGGATCCAGTCTTGATTTTTCAGAGCATTCTGACCTCAGAATGCTTCTGCTGATCTGTGGGTTTTCTCCGTTAATATTACCATTTCACTAACATGCTGTTATATTATGTTAATGTACTACCAGTTCATTTTGGTAAACAACTCAAATAGCAACATCAATAATACCATGCAGAACATGGCAGAACATGCGGAGGGCTAAGACTGGGCATGCATGTAAGCCCCACCATACAACATCTTTGATCACCATCACGCCCCCATCAAAAAAACAGCTTAGACTTTTATTTATTTATTATATATCCCATCTTTCTCCCAAGATGGTTAGCTTATAAAAATTTAAAAAGCTAAAAACATTAATTTTCAAAAGTTTACAAAGAATTAAACAACAATATATTTTAAAATGATATTAAAAACAGCTTAAATCACTTAAAACATATTTAAAACATAATTTCCAGTAAAGATTTTAAAAAATACAGCAACCGCTTTACACACATATTACTGCTCCATAATCTAAATTCAGAAAGCCCTCCTGAATCAAATCGTCTTCATCTGCTGGCAGAAAGAAAGCAGGGAGGGGTCCAACTGGACCTTCCATGGAAGGGAATTCCACAGCCTGAGAGCAGCCATTGAGAAAGCTCTCTCTCGATTCCTCACCAACCATGCCTGAAAAAGTGGTGAGACTGAGAGTAAACTTTCCCTGCAGATCTTAAAGTTTCCATTGGCTTGTGTAAGAAGACGCAGTCTTTCAGATAGTCTGGATTCAAGTTGTGTGGGGCTTTAAAGGTCAAAAACAAGCATTTTGAATGAATAGGTTGAATAGAAAAGAATAGCGCATTCTGTAATTGTTTTAAGGAGCTAGATCAATGCTGCTCAAAGTGGTAATCCATGGTCCTGGTCCCTGAAACCATTGACTGTCCCCAGCAAGTTTTCAAGAAAGAAAAACTTAATTGTAGCCAATAGGCATAAATATGGTACCAGCCCTTGCCTCACCGGAAAAAATAATTGCCAGTACCTTGCTTTACATAGCCTGAGAAGCACTAAACTCCATGCACATGCATGCTGGAATTAAAAGAAAAATTTCAGAAGCCCTAGAGTCTGTCCTGCCTTTCCTCATGATAGGCATGAGATGTGCAGTGGGGGGGGGGTGTCTTTCTCTGCAGCTGCGGAAGATTAACAAAGCATTTTCTTTTGGACATAACAGGTAATGTGTGCATGAGATGGAGGTGTTTAGAACTGGATGGAGCTGGGGGTGGGGAAGAGTATTGAGCAGTGCTATAAAATGGCATTGTAACAAGGCTTCAGGATGTTTCCAAGCATACTTTCCCACCAGTAGACAGTAAAACGAAGAGCTGCATGCATAATTAACACAAGAGAAAGAACAGGACTGGTTTGTACTCACCAACCACACATATATTTCAGTGCTGAATCACACTTCCAGAAAGTGATGCAGAATGCCTCACAGGTAATATAAAATGGGGCAGCAAGGAATGAAGTGGTGGAAGATAAATCATGCAGGTAGTGTGAACTAAGCCAAGAGTATGAGAAAAGTGTTATTGACTGGGCCATGTGAGATTCAAAAAGACACTGGGTAGCTCACATAGAAAGAATGAAAGACATAACCCTGTACTGTTTACCACTTCTCCCACTGTTTCTTATGAAGAAGGAGACCAGAAGACACAGCAGGAACGTGGCAAAACTAACTCAACAGTCTGCCCCTCACATGCACCCACTTACTTTCTTTTGGGGTTGGCAAATGTCTCAGAAAAACACATTTGGGCACTGGATTTGTGGATATAAGTATGCCATGAGAAAACTGGAGCAACATAAAGGAGGGAAAATGGTCCACCACATCTTTGTGTAATTAAACCCAGTGTTATCTATTGGAAACCTGCTGGGTGACCTTGGGCAAGTTACGCTCTCTCAGCCTCAGAGGAACGCAAGTGCAGATTCTCTCTGAACAAATTCAGCCAAGAAAAGCCCATGATAGATTCATCTTTGGGTTGCCATGGGTCAAAAACAGCAACAAGAACAACAACAACACTTCATTAGATATAAAAGAAAATGTCTACTTCAATTAAATGTTGGCAATGTAATACAAATAATGCTTCCCTGTGGCATATGATGTGGATGTGCTTAGCAATTAACCCAGTTTAGTTGGATGTATTACAGTACAATGTTTTAATTTTGTATTGGAAAAAAAATCTTGGCCATTCACAGACATATATGTTCTTTTAAATTATATCCCTTTGACATGTAATTTAATTGTTTTTCAATGTGGTTGGAACTTTATGCACTCTTAGCACTGCTGAAAGATTTATATTCCAAGGCTGAAACTTGCATTTGATAGACATCCGCTTCAAGAAAACATTTTGGAAGTATGGTCAGCTTATATCAATATATATGCCTACATAAAATATATAACTCATATTTTATCTGCTCCCTTTTCTTTTCTTTGGCCATTTCCTCACGGGGTACTTAAAACGGTGCAGTGCGTCCTCCATTTATAAATACCCTAAAGACACCAGATCCCATCTGATCTTGGAAGCCAAGCAGGGTCAGTCCTGGGCCATTTCTGAACTAGTCTGTTATAGCGCGATGATTCCACTTTCAACATCCTCTGGAATCCTTGGAGCGGACTGGGTTCAGACTACTTACTGTAGATCCACACCTCAGTCCGCTCTGGAATGACCCCAAGTGGTCATCCAGCGTGCTTTTGAAAGACCTGATTTTTTCAGTCTTTCAAAAGCACGGAGCGCGCCACTGCGAGCCTGCTCCCTTGTGCAAATTCGCAGGCTTGCACCAATGTGAGCCTGCGATTTGCCGAGGGCGGGATTTAGGCTGGCGAGCTTCACCGGTTGGTTGAGACCCACGAACAACCAGAAGCCGCCATTTTGGATGCCAGAGCAGTGCGGAGCGATGATCACCCCGGACTGGACCGGACCGCCGGAAGATCCGGTAAGTAGTGGCGTGGGGCAATTCCCTCACCCCGTGTGGAAATGACCTTTGTTTCTATTTGTTTCCTTTTCTTTTTATTGGCTTCCTCTCTTTTCTTTTCCCTCTCCTCTTTCTTGTTTTTATTTTCTTTATAAGTATGTTTTTAAAAAATCCATTTGTTAAAAAAAAAAACACAATAGCACACATGTACAAATGCACACACCTTTATAATCTACATCCTATTTGCCCCAGTATGCTTTGCATAAACTGAAGGTTTCTCAGCCTTTGGTCCTCCAGATCTTCTAGACTTCACCTCCCAGAACCCCTGGGTATTAGCCATACTGGCTGGGGCTTCTGGGAGCTGAAGCATCCACTGCACTAAGGTTTGTATGTGTATTGTGTTTCTCATTTCCAATCAGAAAGAAATAAAAACAGGAGTATATAAAGGAGTATCATGGATTGTATTCCCATTAGAATCCCTGTTTCTATTTCAATTGCACGCTTGGTGGAAAAGTCCAAGCAACACATCAATTCTGCCAAATAAAGAAATCCATTTATACTTTATTTATTAGCAAAGCATGGTTATGTCACTTTTAGACAAACTTCCTTCAGTCACACAGAAAGGACAGCAGTTGCTCTCTTGTTATCTGTCAGTAGAATCAAACAAATGTCAGGCTGTCATCCTTCAGTTCATAAGAGATACTTGGTTTATATGAATACAATGAAACCCAAAAGAGGGCTGAGTACACTGTCAGGACTACACATGCAGTAGGATGACCTGAGATTTTGACTTAAGCCCAAGAAACCTGTGGTTACACAAAGCTGCTGCCATGGACTTATCTGATCAAAGAGAGACAACACATTTGCAGAAACAGATTTCTAGCACAGAGCCACATGATTACTGCAGGCACAGTGCTTATGCAAGCCACACTGAACCAGCTCAAAGTGGATATGGGCACCTGTCCAACCAAGGACCACTGAGTAGCTGCACATGGCTAGAGGTTCTTTTTAACTGCCATCAAGTTGACTTCAACTTATGGTGACCCTATGAATGGCAGACTTCCAGGTCACCTTATCATCAACAGCCTTGCAGACTCAGGCCATTTCCACATGAGGCGAGGGATTCGCCCTGCACCACTACTTACTGGACTTTTCAGCTCCCTTGTCCGGTCCACGCCGCTCCGGAGCAGTGCTTGCTCATCAATACGCACTGCTCTGGCATCTCAAATGGCGGCTTCTGGTTGGTCGAGGGTCTCAACCAACCGCTGAAGCTCGCCAGCCTAAAGCCCACCCCCAGCAGATCGCAGGCTCACATTGGGGTGAGCCTGCGAATCTGCATAAGGGAGCAGGCTCACAGTGACGTGCTCCGTGTTTTTGAAAGACCTGTTTTTAGCGGTCTTTCAAAAGCACGCTGGATGACCACTTGGGGTTGTTCCAGAGTGGGCTGAGGTGTGGATCTGCGTTAAGTAGGTCTGACCCAGTCCACTCCCAGGTGCATACCTCCTCCTTGGAGGACAGACTGCACCATTTTAAAAACTCCGTACGGAAATGGCCTCAGAGCCATGATTTCTTTGACTGAGTGTATCCATCTGTAACGCTACTACTGCTTTCTACCTTGCTGGAAAGTCATGTCTTCTCATGCTATGGCCAAAGTACAACAGCCTCAGTTTAGTCATCTTGGCTTTTAGGGAGAGTTCAGGCTTGATTTGTTCTAAGACCCATCTATTTGTCTTTTTAATAAACCACAGTATCCACAGAACTCTTCTCTAGCACCACATTTCAAATGAATTGATTCTCTTTCTATCAGCTTCCTTCACTGTCCAGCTTTCACAAGCATACATAGAAATTGGAAATACCTTAGCATGCACATCCCTGACTTTAGTATTCAATTATGCATCTTGACACTGCAGAATCTTGACTAGTTCTTTCATAAGTGCCCTTTCAAGTACTTGCCTTCTTCTGATTTCTTGACTGTAGTCTCCATTCTGATTAATGACTGAGCCAAGATAGGGAAAATCTTGAACTATTTCAATGCCTTCTTTGTCTTCTTTAAAGTTATGTAAAGAATCTGTAGTCATTACTTTTATTTTCTTAATATTCCACTGTAAACCTGCCTTTGCATTTTCTTTCTTGATTTCTGTAATCATTCCAAATCTTTGCTATTTTCTGCTAGCAGTATGGTGTCATCTCAAGTTTTGCAATGCTTATACATTCCATTTCTTGTTTTACTATGCCTAGCCTCCCCAATTTATCCATGTTCCTACTGTATGTGTTTTGCAGCTTCATATTTTCTTTTCACGTCTGAGCGTGTTGAAAGCTGAACATCTTTTTGGCTTCATTATTAGCCACACCGCTACTCATAGTTGCCCTCTGCTGTACCTCAGTAGCTTGTGGAGTAACTTCTGACTGGAGAATTTCATCTATCTCTTGTTTCATGTTGGATTGTCTCATCATAAGAGTTTTCATTGTAAAAAATATTCAAAAGGGGTTTTCTGTGCCTCCTTCTGCACATTACTAACAAGTGTTAGCTATTGTGCTACTTCTGCTGTCCTTGAGAGATCTTGTGCCAGTGTCACACACACACACCCCTCCCACTGCTGCTGCTGCCCAGTAGCTGTTTGGCACGTTTAGTCTGGCTTCTCAGCAAAAGCCTGTCTGACATGGGAGACCCTACCATGTCAGCACTACCTCTGCCAGCATAGCCTCTTGCCTCATAGGAGCACACAGTCCCACCACCATGGGAAGGTAGTGCCATGGTAGTGCCAGACAACGGTTATTGTGTAATCTCAGCAAGCCCATTTTTCTCAGGTCACTGATTCTGGCAACAGTGCAAGTGCATTGTGAAAAAGAAAAAAAAAACCCTGTTCAGTCATTTGTCAAAAGTCCTATCTTTGAATAATTACATAATAAAGAGCCCAGCTATCTGCTGCAGTGTAGGGAGAGGGCAGCAGTGGTCACTTTGTCTTTGGAATAAATTGGGATCAATTTCACAAAAAAGACCTCTTCCCTTTGACAAATAATTGGATCATAAAATATGGGCCCATGATATGGATGCTGTTTGCACTTGGCTGCTGCCCATCTTAGCACAGCTACATAGCTACGTTAACTCAGCCTCCAGCCTATCTGGTAGATGGTGTTTCAACTACTGGCACATGGTGTGTGCTTCTATGTCTTCAAGAAATAAAGGCTTAAATAAATTTTTATGAGCTGATCATTGGGCTGCCCAGTTTGATTAGATATGGCATAAGTACAGCTTGAAATGCCACTCCTCATTTTGTCCGGGTCAGGATCTCTCCTTTCTAGCTCCATATTATGGTCAAATCAGATAT